>CAEFZX010030853.1:0-11704 GCA_903066825.1 Alfaro cultratus | reverse complement strand
CCGGCCCCGGGGGGTGCGTGGTCCGTAACCCCTCGGCCTCGTCTGGGGGGGCCCCCCTTATGTTCTATCGGGGGCCCCCCCCCCCCCCCCGCTCCAAGGTGTCCTGGTTTTCCAAAATGAAAATATGGTCATCCTATTCTAGAGTCTTTTTTTTTTTTTTTTTTGCTTAACTCAGTAGCTACAAAGTGCTCTACAAACTTTAATGAAGTTTGTTCTTCATTAAACATGATTCTGCACATTATGGCCAGACATCTAAACTCTTTTGTCATTCACTAAAGATTATTGGTCAAAGCCAACAGATTATGCAATATTCTTTTAATGGTGTCCTTGTGAGCTGTGTGTGGTCCGTCAGGGTCGCTGTTTTCTAAAGAGGATTTTGTGTGTGGGGGTGTGTGTGCGTGAGTGTGTGTGTGTGTGCGCGCGCGTGTGTGTGTGCGTGTGTCTGTGTGTGTGTGTGTGTGTGTGCGTGTGTGTGTGGGTGTGTGTGTGCGTGAGTGTGTGTGTGCGTGTGTGTGCGGGTGTGTGTGTGTGGGTGGTTGTGTGTGCGTGTGTGTGTGTGTGTGTGTGTGTGTGTGTGTGTGTGTAGGTGTGTGTTGGTGTGTGTGCGTGTGTGTGCGTGTGCGTGTGTGCGCGCGTGCGTGTGTGTAGGTGTGCGTGTGTGCGTGTGTGTGTGTTTTGACTGAACTGATGTTCTGACTGAACACAACCCTCGCTGTCCGACTGTGACATCTAGCGCTGCACTAAGAGAAAATCCCTGTCCAACAAACTGTACTTCTCAAGACTCGTTTCTAAGCGTTTTTTTCTTTAACTTTAACATTTGATAACTGAAACTCTTAAATGTTTACCATTTATGAAAAAATATATAACTAAGATTTCAAACCTCTATGCTACAGAGTTAATAAAGCATATCTAATTAACAGCACTATATTCCTTCCTAAAGCCAATGAAACTCTTGCTGAGGCAAGTTGATGTGTATTCATCACAAAAGATTGCATCAGGCATTTGAGGAACTAATTCAACAGGTCTGTTGAAGTCAGCAGACACCTTCCACATGGTTAACATGCTGAGTGACTTATCCATTCATCTTACAACAGCTTTTGTTTCAAACCAGAGAACCTATTTTCACTGCATGAATTAGTACCAGATGTGTCATATTATATGTATAGATTTCCACTCTTAGCACAATGATAGTGCATAATAAATCAGCTTAATGTTTTGATTCTGCTTCCCAAAGGAACATCTGAAAACAGAATGATATATGATGTTGAGAGAGGGAATGTAATTGGTGGATCAATGTAACATTATACTTCACTTTTTTGACAGCTGTATTGGAAAAACAATGTTTTGATTACCAAACCAACTTTATTTATAAAGCACTTCATACACCAACAGGACCGAAGTGCTGTAACACAATCATAAAATACAATACGGTTCTATTTAATAAACTAGAATTGGACTAAATTGGGAAACAAACCCAAACCTGAATACCGAGTGGATTTCAGTGGCAGAATTGAAGCATATTGTTCATGTTACATTATTGCTAAGCACTCAGTTGTTTACTTGTGTTCTTTGCAAACAAACAGTTGTTGATTTTTTTTTTTTTTACATTATTTTGAAAAAAAACATAAAAGAAAAAAAAAGCTAATTACTGTCTGAAGTTTTTTTTTTCCCCACAAACATGGAGTCACATCATTTGCACATGCTCACAATAATTATGTCTCTTTGTTAAAGATTAAGCTGTTTTATTTGTATTCTTAGTTTCTACAGCAAATTAATATACAGCAATACTATTCAAATACACAAATCACAGTATTGCAAAAGTGACTGGCATTTCCAGTAGCTAATTGGAGTTCAGAGCACAGAGGTAGTGATACCTTGTGTTACGTAGAGGTAATACAGAGCAAATGTGAGTGTCATGATGTGTGGTAGCGTTCCAGAATGCAGAACAGGGATAGGCAGCAAGTTTTATGAAAAACTGATAAGAACTTACAAACAACAAGGGGGACACAGGAGGTGAGAGCAGGAACAACGGGGCAGGATGAATGAAAGTAACAGCGAAACCATCAGAGAGTGAATGAGGGAGGAGGTTGAACACTGAGACAGTGAATGTTGGATCAGGACTGATTCCAAACAGGATGCAGCTGTGAGGGGAGAGCAGGAGGCAGGCTGAGGGAGAGACGGGGAGCAAGGAGGAGTCAACACAAACAGGGAGCGGTGGAAAAATCTAAGCATGACAACAACACATAAATACTAAAGAAGATCTGACTAAAATACTGAGAATGGACTGAACTACACTAAAACAGAAATTAGGTTGATCTACCCAGACCAAACAATAACTAAGGAAAAAGATATATGACAAACAAAACTACAAACCCAAGAAAGCAACCATTTAATTTGTACTGTGACATGATTTGTATTTCTATCTCACAAGAAAATTTTAAACAATGCAGAATCTTAAAAGAAATACCATCTTTTCCTGGCTGAATAGGTTAACTATCTCAAATTATTAAGACATTAAACTCATTATGCAAACAGAATTTCTCAAATGAAAAAACATACATGAACTCATATTAATAACAATCTGCTGGTGGTGTGAAGAATGGACAGTGGAGCAGAACAAATGGATGTTAAACGAGGTTTAAAAACTGAAATCTTTAATTAACCGAGTAGTTACATTTATAAATGGTTTGGAATATTTCCATGGAGGTGCAGTTTTTGTTAAAATAAATGGAGCTCGTTTTCTCATCTTGTGTGGTTAATTTATTCCAGTCTGAGGTCTGGGACCTGATGGGGGTTTAATCATTTCTTTGGGTAAGTTTCTAATACGTCTTTTCTGTGATTTGATTAATAGATCATTTAGTAACAAAATGATTATTCTTACAGGAACATCCCGGACTTGGACAAAAAAAAACCAAAAAAAAAACCTGGCAGATGTACAAGAGACTGCCTCCACTTTTTGACTGATTGCCTCCACTTTTTGACTGGCAGATGATTCCTGGTAAAGGTAGACCAATGACAGCAGGCCAAACCTGTAATGAGCACTTAGCAGCACAAGGCAAGAACACACACCCCGCCTCTTTAGAAAAAATGGACAAAAAAGGATTCTGGGAGATAATCGCTTTAAGGTTTCCAGTCCAGCTTCCAGATTTGGACTCTCTCAGGAGCAGGGCTCATTAAAACATGCCAGCTGCTGTCATAGGAGAAAATACCTGATATAAACCTCACCCTGTGACCCACTTCCTTACACATGCCTTCTGTGGACCGAAAAAAATCCCATATTCACATCTGTCACGGAAGTGACACAAACACAACAGTATGTGTACAACTTTTGTCCTCTCAACTCTTATATGAACAAACAGTGAAAACTCATTTTTACCTTAATTCTCTTCTCTCTGTTGCTCTTACTGTCCCAGACAGACACGCACACATGTACTTTATGTAGACAGTTTTTGCTAAGATTCAGAAGTAGCCTGGTAGCTGTCATAGAACAGTACGACTGGATGATTCGTTGTCACACAGAAGTGTGACTGGCTGACAGATCGATAGACAGATTTATGACAAGCCTGTAAGACATCCTGGGAGAGAAAGAGAAGAAGTGACAGAGAGAAAGACAGACTGGAGTGATGGAAGACAAAAAAGAAATGAGCCGAGGGAAAGGAAACTGTTGGGTTAGCAAAATAATGTTTCAGAAAAGAAAGATGGGAAAAGAGAGGAAGACTGAGAAACAAGTGACTGAAAAGTAAGAGAGAAGTCTGTGAGCAAAGTTTAAAGAAGCTTCTTCTGATTAAATTTGCTTTATTACATCCGTCTGTGCTAATTTCAGTATTGTTGAAATTGGCCATTAAAAGCACTCATTTTTGAGCACACTGAAGAAGTAATTATCTCAAATGGATGTTGACAACGTTAGATCATTCGTTAAGCTCTTCAAATCAATGGTCCATTTAAAATGACACCAGTTACTGTTGTTGTTATCCTGATTGCTCTTCCACTTGCATCAGTACCTCCAGATAGTTGATTTGAAATACGTTGATCTAAATTTAATGCTTCTATCTTTTTTCTTTTCTTTTGCATTTTAAAACCATTAGTTTGTGAAAATAAACAGAAAAACCTTATTCCTGACTTAATGTCTCAAAAACATGTTCTTTTTAAATGAACTGGTCACATTTAATAGTAGTTACTATTGGGAGTTTATGTTTGCCTGGTCGTCTGTCTTGTGTCAGATTGTAATTAAGTAGAGATTGTTTCTTTTATTGTAATACATCAGGGATAAATCCATTCATTTCTAATAAAATTATCTTTATTTGGCATAATTTATCATAACTCCAGGTCCTAGATGGTGGCAAAGGCCTTCAAATCTGACCTTTGTTGTGACAATAGTGGTACAGGCATAGCATTGTTTCTGTGTGGGGATTTCTACTGAATTCAGGACAATAATTTAAAAGGCATTATGTTAAAGGGGAAGTATTAAGTATTTTCCAAGCATATATCACAATTTTATAGCACAATCAAGCAAATATTACCGTCAGTTGTTTATCCATCCATCCATCCATCCATCCATCCATTTTCTTCCGCTTTATCGGGGGTCGGGTTGCAGGGGTAACAGCTTCAGAAGTGAGGCCCAGACTTTCCTCTCCCCAGCCACTTCTTCCAGGTCCTCCAGGGGAATCCCAAGGTGTCCCCAGGCCAGCCGAGAGACATAGTCCCTCCAGCGTGTCCTGGGTCTTCCCCCTGGTGGGACGTGCCCGAAACACCTCACCAGGGAGGCATCATCATTCCTGAACAAGATCCCGAGGTACTTGAACTCCTCCACTTGGGGCAGCCCCCCGCCCCGACCCGGAGAAGGCACCTTCTTGAACCTTTTCCGGCTCAAGACCATGGCCTCGGATTTGGAGACACTGATCCTCATCCCGGCTGCTTCACACTCGGCTGCGAACCGCTCCAGTGAGAGCTGCAGATCACAACCTGACGGAGCCAACAGGACCACATCATCCGCAAAAAGCAGAGATGCGATCCTGAGGCCACCAAAACGGATCCCCTCAACACCTTGGCTGGTCTAGAGATTCTGTCCATGAATGTAATGAACAGAATCGGTGACAAAGGGCAGCCCTGGCGGAGTCCAGTTGTTTACTAACTTTAGTTTAGTTTACAAATATAAATTTGTAAACTAAATTTATATTTGACTTTCCAATTTGACACAGTGAAATTGGTCTCTTTCCAGCACATTGACTTCAGCACATCATCACAACTATGTTCATCCATTTCGCTATTTCCAATGTTCTTAGGAGCGTTGCACTGAGTTCTCACTGCAAGAGGTGTGTCTGAAGGAATTTTGGTTTTTAAGTGACATTTATCCAAATACATGAAGTCATTCAGTGGGAAATCAGAAGACTTTATGCTGCAGCAGAGCTGATTTTCACACAAACACTCTGAACACAAGAGGGTCAAGTGGGCATGGTGAATGACAGGACAGATGAGATCAGAACCATAAAAATATATTATTACTTTGAATTGGTGACTGAGTGGGTCTAAGTCAATGTGAATTGAAATTACATGTGCAGGGTTCAAGCAAAATAGGGCTCTGTGTGTGTGGCCTGCCTCTACAAATAATGGATAGCTACTGAGGGAAAGGGTGCCAAAAATGTGTGTGTGTAATTACAAATGTGAATTTGTGAAATATTGCTCTCATGTGCGCAAACACCTAATAACTAATGCTGCCGGCTAGATGGGTGGAGAGCAAAGCAGCGATCTCGGAGTCATTCCTCACCTCAAGGTTGGCGCTGCAGACACACACAAACACAGGCATACATCAAAGATGGACAGATTATTCTGCCGTGGTTGTCCTGTCTTAAGTCAAAGTCTTCATCAGCTCCATCAGCTGGAACACTGTCCTGGATGCATGATTACAATCCTGGACAGGCAAACGCCTTCGTTTACATTTCCCCCAAGCAATGGCATCCTCAAGAAAATAAAGAATCTTAAGAAATGAAAAACACAAATATATAAAGTGTTGCTTTATATCTATTTTGACTAAATTCTTCCTTCAATTCTATAAAAGATACAATTTATAAATTAGTCTTTCCAAGCAGCCTCATCTTCTAAAACCAGTGATCTTTGAGTTTGACATGCAACGTCAGGAAGCCATTGCTTCAAAACCCTGTACAGTTGGTGCCCAAACCTTTACAGAAAAAATCAACAAGTTGAAAATAATAATAAAAAAACCCACTTTCTAATAAAAAAATGTTTGATAAAACAACATCTGAGGAATCAGTGGGTTTTGTATGTAAACTTTACTGAAGGAGTCCTAATGTTAACTTTTTGGTCTAGGATTTCTTTTGTCTGTTTCAGCAGCAGAACCTGGATAAATGTCACTCTATCCTTACAAACACTTTCTGTATTTAGCCAAGTTTGACAATTAAAAATATGCAAGAAGGGTTTGACGAGAGAAATATTTTGTGTTTTTCATAAGTATTCTAATATTCAGCATCTTTTTTTTTTGAAAGGCCTTGCATCAATGAAAATCTGGCCCAGTGTGTCTGGCCTAACTGCAGGGTACAGAAAATTAATTCAAGGTCACACTTTGAACAACCCTGCAATAGAGCCTATTGAAATAAATATGTATGGTGAAGGAAAAGATTGTTTGGGATTAGTATTAACATATCTGGTCTTCTTTTTCCTGCCTACTTTGGCTATTTTCATCACATCGGTTTAAAGAAAAAATATCATTTGGCATTCAGAAAATATTCTAACAGCTACTTTAACTGGTAATCTTTTTAAACACCAACCATAGTTCTACTTAAGAAATGATCTCTATGCAGCAAAACAGTATTTAAATGAAACAAGGTATCTTGTATTGTTGAAAAGTAGTAGTCTGATTGTCAGTAAATATTTTTTTCTTTCAAATTCTTTTCTTATTTGAGGATTACCGGTAGGTTGAGCCTGGCAAATTATTAGTGAGATGTTAGTAAGTGTTTCACACACCTGCAAATATTTACAGAGGCAGAAATCAAAACTATTTATGAATGCTGCAAAGTAACCATACTGCTGCTCACAATGTCTAACTTAACTTACACTAATTATGACTATGAGACATTACAGCAACAATTCACTGATCACTTCCTGTTTAAGCTTTTTCCCTTCCTCACACATTGTGACTTCCCCCTGTGATTAGCACACCTGTTGCCTGGTTGGTCCCTGCTGTGTCAGACCCCAGGCCTTCTTCCTGGTTCTTACGGTTTTCATGCCTTCTTCCTGGTTTGTTTTCACATTCCAGCGTCTTTACAGACTGTATGACTTTCCCTGCTTGTGCTGCAACCATCATGTCTTCTTTTGAGTAAGTAACTTTTTTTTCTCCATAATCTGTTTCTAGCTGTGCATCCTGTGCTTCAGACCAGTTGCAGTAACCATCCACTTAGTTGTGTTTTTGCAACTCCTTCATACATTTTTGGTCATTTTTGATGAAAAAAGCCACTTTACTCTCATTTACCTTTCAGCAGTCAGAATTTAGATTTACTTCATAAGTTTCTAGTCACATTTTCTTATGCTTTCAAATATCTGTATAGCCTTAATTTTGTAAGCTATATGTCCCAAAAATGACATAAAATAAAACTCTGCATATCACATCCAGGCTGTGTATTTTCTATGAACACACTTTAAAAGCTGCCGCTGTTTCTCTCTTGGAGGTACAGACTTGATATGCTGAGTTTGTGCATATCTTGCAGAGCTGGTGTGAACTGCATTGATAATTCTGAACATGGAGTGTTTGTGCTGCAGGTATTGATAGGATTTTTCCTGAGAAAGGTGAGACTGGAGTAGCTGAAGTTGGCTCTTGTTTGAGCAGCAGAGCTGTGCTTCTTAAACTACAGGTTTCAAAGTGAGGCTTTCTGATAAAGCCTCACTTTGATGAAATTTGGGATCTTATGTTGAACACAAATATTGAGTAAATGCTTGCAAAAAGTTTCATTACATTTAAATATTTAATAATCCATTCAATTCATGAAAACAGGAAGAGCAAAGGACATGAATATACTGATGAGTCATTGTATGTAAATTGTGTGGATGTATGGAATGAAACACGACTGCAATCTGATGCAGTTCTTTCTTTTCTACTACTCTGGTAAAACATTGAAAGATGCCTTAATTTAGTGAGGTCTTTGCATTGGTGATCATTCTGAATTGCTGTGTTTCCTTCTTTATTTTGCTTTTTATGAGAACTGTTTATTTTTTTACAGTTTCTGCACTGAAATCCTGCTTTGAAAGTCTTTGTTTCTGCAGCACCTCTCTGAAGTTGTGTTAAAAACGTCCTTTTAGATCCACGTTTTGTCTTCCTGTCTGTGCTGATGGTTAATTTTAAAGCCGGCAGCGTGTGAACACTGTGTCATGCTTGTGCGTCCATTAAATTACTGGTGTCATTTTGTAACAGGCTGTGTGTAACAGATCCTGTGCAGTGACCCCTAATGTCACCTGCATGCATGGACACAAACTCATGCATCCATAAACAAACATGTAAGCTCAATATAAATTAATCAATGTGTCCACATTCTTGTCAGTACAGTGACCTTAGTTCATATCCAGGCTTTTTATCTTGTACAGGTGTAAGAAAATGTGAGCTATATTGGGTGTTTAATTATTCATTAGTTTTTCCTAAAGCCACAGACTGTGGAAACTGATTACCTGCCTGTAAGCAGGATGTATGGAATGATGTTGCAGCTACTAAAGTTTGAATTCTAATACAAGAACCACGCAAAAGTATTAATAGACAAAATATGAAGGTGTGTCTCAATATTTATAGGATCCCTGATGTAGTGAAACTAAAAGCAGTATATAATATATTAAAGTTCAACCCATGACAAAGGGTAGGACCTTATACAGGCTTGGATTGTACTGTCATTAGGAGCCTGAGATATTTTTCTTTGTTTCTAATTTCTACTTTTTGTTTTATAGTTCATGTTCTGTATTTGGTGTTTTGCTTTTCTGCCATCATTTTGATCGCAAAACTACCTTTTTATAGGGTGAAGTGATGAAAATGTAACAATTTAATAGGACGAAAATCTGATATTAGTATTCTCATCCCAACAATATGTCAAGATTGAACCACACTGCAAAAACAGATCCTTACCGAGTGATTTGGTCTAGTGTCTAGTGCAAGGCAGTCTTCCTCATTTTTAGGAAATATTCAAAAATGTTGGCTGAAGGGAGATACTTAATGAAGGTGTGAGTGACTAGAAAGTATTTGTCTCGTTTCTTTATGGCAAAGCAGGATTTCTCTTCTTTTTGCCTTCCTTCTGTTATTTCTGAGATGTGCCATAAATCAAACTCTCTGTGACATTAGTTGCAGGTGTAAAACAGCCGTCCTGTTTTCTTCAGAACGAACATTAAGTAGGAAAGGTCAGAGAAAAGAGCTGACATGGAGTCTGTTAGCAGGAAAGAGCTGTGCTGTCCTCTATGGTCCACCTGGATCTTGGCTATCTCTGATCAGTCTCATTATTCAGCTTATTCCACTAAGAAAAACAATAATTCTTAGACTATTTAAGTAGATTAGTATTTTTAAAGAACTGAGTTTTTAAAAACACCGAGATGTCTTCCCTGACCCCATGCTGTTTGCTTCCATAAGTATTCATTGGTAAATGATCAGTTTAAATTCTATTAAAATTTCTCAAAAGACAACGGCAACAAAACGGAAAAACGATCCATGAGATTCTCTGGCCTGTGTTAGCAGACCTGCTGCCTTCCTGCTTGATATTTAGAGCTGCAACCCTTTGTGTGTCCTGACAACCGTATTAATGTTCTCTTTATTGCTTCCTGATAAATTTCTGTATAAGTCCTGTTGGTATTTATGAATTAATCTGGGTGTAATATTACTCCTCAATATATTGACAGCAGAAATCCAGCTACCTACCTCAGAGTAAGAGTGGCTGTTAAAGAATTGAAAGATTTCCCATATATAAACATAATCAGGTTTGATGAATTTTGATAACAGATTTTTCATCTGTCCTGCCAGTAAATGCGGGGAACCAATCAAGAAAAAACATAGATACTTGGCTTGCTTAGTGTAGCACTAAGAATCACAAAATGTTGTAAATTTAACTTGATCAAATACGTCTGATGCAGAATAATTGTCGTAATGTAAAGTAAAAAAATCTGACATTTTTTATGGAGACAAAATGTCAGGACCTCAGACCCAAAAGTTAATTGTGTGATGTTCTACTAATGATAAGGATCACTGCAGCCATACTTTGAGAAATTTCAGGCGTTTCCTCCTGCTTCATCATCTAATTTCAATGAAAATGGATCCATTTGTCTGTGTGTTGAAACAAAATGTCAGACGTCCTTTTACATCTCTAAATATTTTAATATGCACTTATCATTTGTGTCAAAATACATAGTAAAATCCCCTAAACTTTATATTTCAAATTGGGTATGAATACACCGTGGTACTTATCCCTGTTGAGTAAAACATTTTCTTTTTCTCAACTTCCCATCAGACTGGATGACTTCTTTCAAATGAAAGCAGACATTTGTTGAGTGCTTGGTTGAGGTCACACCTGCTTGTCGGTTTCAAACAAGCAGTCCAACTAAACAATCTGAGCCAAAGAGAAAAAAGAAACCATTATTAAAAAGCAGCTATTATTGCATTAAATTCCCCTCAGAGATTTGACATTCCACTTAAAGGACAAAACAGAATAATTCTCCACAGATTACAGCCTTAACATGCATTCATTTATCCCAGAAAGCATCAGTTCCATTAATGTTGAGATAAACCAAATCTAGGCATCTTGAATCTGTGTGGTTTTGGCCTTTTAACTCTGAGAGTGTCAGATAATATCTATAGGAAATTAGACACAAACAAGACTTATTTGAATTAGAAAAGATTTGATGGGATGATAATGGAACTTGAACCTCAGTTGTAGTAATTAATGTTAATTCAGTGTTGTAAGACTAGATGTGTGACAGGGGAAGGGGGAGGATAACACTTGCCACAGGACACTAACATGATTATAAAGGTACATGCTATTATTATGTTCACAGCAGGATCTGCAGGGGTTTGGGATCTGACTGCTAATCACTGCAAAATTGGATTTCACAGAGAGAGTAGGAGGTCAAATGTTTTAGGAGTAAAACAATATTATTCCTCAGTTGTGAAACTGCTAATCTGAACAATGTTGTGATAGAAATCAATTGAAATTCAAAGTACTTGGTGCAAATCTGTGTTATTTTGTTACCCAGCAGTTACTAATTTTAACTTGTACCCTCAAGGAATCAGTACAAACTGTACAAGAACAACAGTGACTGATGAAGACAAAATCAGCTTTTTAAAAATAGCAGCAAAATGTTATTTTACATCCTTTCTTAGACATATACCTCATACCACGTTGGTATGTAGAAGTCATTGGTTTAAATTTGAATGTGTAAGTGGTCAGGAGTTGTAGCAATGATGCAATCTCAAGCACTCGGCAGCCATTTTTTCCATTCTCCTGGTATTAGATAATTTTAGTCATTTTGAGATAGTCCATGAAATATCCACAAAATGTACATTTCATCAATGTCTATGTGGAATTACCTGAAACCTGTATTGCAGACTCCACTTAGGTTCATTATAAACCTCTAAACCAGGGGTGCCCAAAGTCGGTCCTCGAGGGCCGGCATCCTGCATGTTTTAGTTCTCTCCCTGGTTTAACGCACCTGGATCAAATGATGGCTCATTAGA
>CAEFZX010030850.1:0-18928 GCA_903066825.1 Alfaro cultratus | reverse complement strand
GTCATTTCTATTGTCTTTGCACGAAATGTTGAATAAACATTAATGTTGTTTCCACATATCATCTCCAATGTCCGCTGGACTTCGGGTTGCGTCATGTCAGCTGTCTGGGATTCCCCTACGTAATTTACCCTCAGAAAGCACGAGGGGAATCCGCGCTTTCTGATTGGCTACCTGTCACATTCAACAAGCTGCGTTAAGAGTCGGGGAAAACCCCTGATTTAGATCGGAGCGGCCAAGACATCTACCGTAACTCACCACACAATCTTAGAACTACCAACTTCTAAGATTGTCATAAGGGGAAAATAGGAGCAAAAAACCATGTAGTGTGAACTATTGCATCAGGTAGTCCATGTGCCCGTCTTCTCTATTTAAATCTAATGATTACTGAAGGGCAACATAGTATACAGACTTCATAGTCTGCACTCTTTTGGATGAATGCAGTATTTATTTCCACTTTGGCTTTATGTTGTACATTTTTTGTTAATGGAGACTGAGAATCTATTTTATTTCTGTTTTTGGTTGTTTTGTTTATCAGTTCTAGTGTTAAGTGTTCTTTTGAAAATAAAGTATATCTATCTTTGGCAGGAAATTGCATGTATTATTACGTCATTTCCATTAAATCAGTGTGAAAAGGTCTTCAAACAATATTATCGTTTATCGCAATATTTTTTTTAGACAATTAATTGTTCAGCAAAATTTGATATCGTGACAGGCCTATTTGGAGATACCAATTTACCTAACAGTCATGTTTTTGGACTATGGGAGGAAGCCGGAGTACACGGAGAGAACCCACGCATGCACAGGGAGAACATGCAAACTCCAAGCAGAAAGACCCCAGGCCGGGAATCGAACCCAGGACCTTCTTGCTGAAAGGCAACAGTGCTACCAACTGCGCCACTGTGCAGCCCGTTCCTCAAAATCCAATCTTACAAACCCACAAGGCTTCCTTCACAAAGTAAGATTTGCTCCTTAAATTAGAAAAGAAACAGCCTCTCTGCCCACATTTAAAAAGAGGTGCATTTGGGTGAAAGTTAGCAGATTTTTCTGTATATTTATGAGGATTTTAAGAAGCTCCTACTAGAATAAAAGCAGCACTTTTCAAAGGAAGCAGCTTGAGTAAAGCATGTGGTCACCTGAGAGTTGGCGGTAATTCTGGGATTGCTGACCTTTCTTGGCAACAAAGAAGAAAAAACAAATGATGTGGAAAATTTAGAGCCAGCAGCAAATGCAGCTCAACCTTAGTGTATCAAGGTCGTGAAGTTCAGTGCTGTAAAACTAGAGTGACGCTAGTTTGTTCTCTTTAGC
Source organism: Alfaro cultratus (assembly GCA_903066825.1). NCBI lineage: Eukaryota > Metazoa > Chordata > Actinopteri > Cyprinodontiformes > Poeciliidae > Alfaro > Alfaro cultratus. The sequence continues at coordinate 17,623 of CAEFZX010030850.1, read as the reverse complement.
TGGATAGGACAGAAAGGGAAGAGGTCGCCTACCTCTCTCTGTTCCAGACTCTCCATTGGAGTCTTCTGATATTTCAATAGAGTCGGTTATGATGGTGGACGACGTTGACGGCTGCTTGTCCAGAATCTGCTCCAGCAGATCGTAGAATTTAAAGTCGACTCGATCCGTCCCAGATGAGCTGCAGATATAAAACGAAGTTATGAGTGCCCACGTAACAGAAAAAAATAAAAATAACATAAAAAATAAAATCACGATCAACAACATTTCAGTTGTTTTTACCTCATGTTTTCTTTACACTGGCGGTAGGCGGCTTTCAGCCGTTTGATCCTGGTGTGGCACTGCTCCGGGGTGCGGGAGTAACCGTTGGCATTCAGCTTCTCTGACACCTCTGTAAAGATGTGTCCGTTGTGTGGGTAGCGCCTCAAGCACTGCTGCATCTGAACAGTAAAGCATCTTTAGAGATGTGGCTTTGAGAAGCATCTAAACAACGTATTCAGTTAATAAAAAACTGGGTTTAGACCAGTTGACCGCCTGGTTTAGAAATGGGAGTAACTTAGATCTGGCATGAATAAACTGGGCTCTCTACCTGAGGGTCGCCCCAAACCTCCAGGAGGATGATGGTCTCTTTGTCGGACCACGGCACTTTCTTTCGGTCCTCCTGAACTCCCACAGCAGACTCTGGACACACAAACATTAACCTGGGATTATTATCAGCACTTATGTTAGCAGCTGCATCTCTCAGTCAAGGTCAATCAGTTTGAATTTTCCATGTAGAAATTACTTGGGAGTCTGCAGGGAGAAAGACTATTCACTAGTGGAAGATATTCAGGATTGTTGACATTCCTTCCAGGAGCGGAGAGTCCCAGCAAATTCCACACGTAGATCAAAATGCTGACCGGTCAGAAAATTTCCAGAAATAATCAGAGCGGAGCACACACAGTTACTTCTGTTGGGAAAAGCTTTGTGGGAATCTAAGCAAAGTTTGCGTTTGCAGTGTTGCTCCTAGAGGAAAACACCCAAATGCAGGAGAAAAAAAATAGTTTGGTGCAGAACTTTGGAAATAAACTTTGCAATTTCTGTTTCTTCGTAAGGAAACTGTGGATTTTAGGGAGGAATGCGGATCACAACTTGGATCTGAAATAACATAGATGGTTTATTTTCAACGTCTTTTGATCGGTTGTTGTGTAAGAATGATTTCACATCCACTCATCAACTTTCAATATGAAATCTGGTTCCAACCAACAACTTCCAGCTCTTTCGCTCAGTAAACTAGAAAAATCCTGACAAAAGAAAAACAAGCTTTGCTGGTAATGACGTGGTTGAAGAGGTCAAAGGTTAAACTACATGTGGAGGCCCGTGACAGCCAGAGACTGCTCCTTTCTGGGCTGTTCTGATGAAAGCGCTCCAAGCTTATCTACATCAGCAGAAGCAAACAACAATCCTGGGTTCACTGAGAGTCACCAGGAGCAGCAGAGGCTGGAAACCGGCAGTAGCCATCACTGAGAAGATAAACGTAGGATCTGTGGCCTTGAGAAGACGAGCAAGCTTCAGTAAATCTCAAGTTGCTCTGTTTGTGTAACTAAAGTGAGTTGAAGAAGAGTTTTCACTCCTCCAGATTTCTTCTGTTTCAGCTTTATTTTCAGGCAATTTTAAGCCGAGTTTATACAAAATGTAGGGCTAAAATATTTATTTCATTTATTAAAGGGGGAAAAAAGTTATCAAAACCCCTAATGTGGCTCTTTGTCAAAAAGTAATAACCCCAAAAAGTAGACAAGATCCAAACTAATGCTTAAAAGGTAAGATTCCCTTGATTAGAGAGTAATTCAGTGGGTGAAGAATATAAACCTTACACTATTATCTTATCAAGAAAGTAATCACATTTATTAACAGATAAAAATGGCAGGCCAAATGGGACAGAGGAGTGCTTCTTCTGCATGTTTATTAAAGATAATTATAAACCTTTTACCGATGTTATGGTGACCGAAGGAGGGAAAGTCGCCGTCATCGTCCTTCATCGACATGTCGTCCAGCTGCATCACCGACTGGAAGTCCTTGACTAAAATCCTTCCCAGCTCATTGTAAAACTTGCACTGAACTTGTTCATGTCCTTTCAAACTAGAAAATATTAACAGAAGAAAGGCACATTTAAAAATTATAGAGAACATCACACATGTTCCTTTCATCCCTCTCTGTGTAAGTGTATGTACTTGTTTTGGTAGCACTGCCTGAAGCTGGATTTGAGCCGTTTCAGTCTCGTTTGGCATTGCTCCGGCGTGCGCGAAAAGCCCAGGGCAGCCATCTTGCTGGATATGATGGAGAAAAGGTGTCCTGTTCGATTCCCTCTCAGGTCCTGCTGCATTTTGTCGGTGCTCCAAATGTTGATGAGGGCCAAGGTCTCCATGTCTGTCCACGGCACACTTCGAGTTCCTATCATGACGAACGCAGTTGGATGAAAACGACCGGATGAGTACTCTATTAATCCTGTGTTCCTTACGACAGCATGGATTCCACTTCAACTTTTTTATTTTTAGTCTCCTCCCAACCGCAAACGTCTAGGTTTGTTGTTGGGATTTTACAGGACAGATCACAACAAATTGGTGTTTATACCTGAGGTTCTTCAGAATAGGGAGGGTCTATTTATCTGTATCCATTTTCCCCATCAACTCAGACCAGTATTTCTAAATTTGTGGAGGATAAATGTTCCCAAAGCATGATTCTGCCACCACCATGCTTCACCATGTGTTCAGGCTGATGTGCACTTTCTTCAACATTTTTGCAACATCCTCTGAATCACATGCAGCAAACCTGAAATGAATCTTCCGTTTCAAATCAGCTTTCTTTTTACTTCTCTTTCATAATATTGAGTTTTGTAGGTTTGCACAGTACTTGAAGAAAAGGACTACCACTTTAAATTTATGAGATTAAATAAACTGAGATTAAAACTAATGATATGAATGCAACATTGTACCGATTTCTAGCTGCCCGGAGTGTCCGATAAACTGCAAGTCTTCTTCACCGTCTTGGGTGTCGTCGTCGTCATCGACGACTTCCTCCACATCGTAGGTTATCTCAGGGAGAGACGAGGCGGATGAAGAGCCGATGATCTGCTCAAGCTTTGAGTAAAATTTATGGTCCGGCCTCGAGTTCCCTCTGATGGTAGATAAGGAACGAGAGTTTTTAATGCAGATCACACATTTTCTCCAGTGCTTCATAAATGAAAGAGGAGCGTTACTTGAGGCTCTGGCGGAAGCATTTCTTCAGTCGCTTGATCCTCGTCTGGCACTGCTCCACAGTCCTCATGTAGCCCCTCTCGGCCATCTTCTGTGCGATTTGAGTAAATATGTGGCGGTTTTTCAAGCAGCCCTTCAAGGCTTGCTGCACCGAATCCTTCCCCCAGATGTCAAGCAGATGGAGCGTCTCTTCATCTGACCAGGGGACCTTTGAGTCCATCAGAACGGGGAAGGAACGTTCCTGAGAGTCTAAAATTAGACACAGCCTATTCAATAGACAGTTTATTTAAAAGTCTAAACTCTGCATACATAAACGGCACAAACCTGTATATTCTCCCCATATGGAGATCAGGGGAGATTCACCTGAATTCTCATCATCCACTGAGGAATTTCTGCAAAAGTGGGAAATATAAATTTCGATAACAACAAACATGAAACAGTATTTCACGTGTTATTTAAGAAATGAACTAAGCATGTCTGTTTCTCTTACAGAATGGCTGAAGCCTCTGCATTTTGCTTCCTGGGAACATCCACGCCTCCACTCAGCTTCCTCTTTCTTGAGCTCTGAGAGCCCAATAAGCTGTGGGTGCTCTCGCTAGCCTCCGAATCCGAGTCCGCCCCCTCGTTGGAAATAGTGAGGTCAATGGTTTCGTTGCACGGCCGCGTCGAGCTCTGCATTTTCCGTTCCTGAGAAGTGGTCATGTTCCTGACCTGCAGCTGCCAAGCGCCGGACTCCCGCTCCTCCCTCAGTTTCTGTCTCAGCGTGTCAGAAGCCCTCGTGCTGGGCTTCTCTTGGCTGCTGGTGTTGCTGGCAGCTCCAAGATGTGCTGGAGAGGTTGAGTCTTTAGCTTGGGCAGGAGACTCGGAGGTGGTTTTAATAACAGGCCTGGTTCCAGGAGGCAGCGAGAGGGAGGAGAGGATGCAGTCATCCATTGGTAACAGTTCTGGATCTGCAGGGTAATAATAATAATAATAATAATAATAATAATAATAAAAAAAGTGACCAAAGTTTGGTTGAAATTTAGCGTTTCGCTTTGATAAATTAAAGTCCCACCTTTTTCTTCAAAATGGCCGAGGTTCTTGTGGTGATCAAGTAAAGCCTTCATGTCATCTGGTGGGAAAAATGTTCGTAAACAGTCTTCAAGAAATGTAGGGACGTCTGTCAGCAAAGCTGCCAACTGAGAAGAGAGATTACATTAGTGCATTTATTACACATTCACATTGTTTTTGTTGTCTTTTTATAATAAACAATTGTTTTGCAGTTTCCAGGACGGCCGAGACCATGAAAACGTCACTGGATTGTGGAAGACCTGCAGATCATCACAGGACTTCCATCCTAAGCATCTGAATCAAGAGGTTTCTTTACAATTTGCAAAATCCTCTACAATTTAGTGGATCTTATTTTATTTCTAATGTTGTGGTGTTGTCTTAGTCTGGTATGAATACGACCGTAGAGTTGATTTAGATGCACTGCATTAGTTGAACATTTAAATTGCATTTAAAATCATCAAATCACTGTTGCCTATTTAATGCAGTAATTTCCTATGTTGAGATGACTAACAGGCTTTGTGATTGTGTTTTTCTCTAGAGATTCTCTGCTAAAAAAGAAGGCTTATGAGGAAGAGTCTACTGGGACAGTGTGGCTGATCTGCTCCCAGTTAACCATCCTCCTCCTTTCAGCACACCTGAGCCCTCAGTACTCAGGATACATCCCACAACTGAGAGCTCAATTTGGATTAAAGGAGACAAAAATGTGTTATATTTGGCTTTGGACAATCAATATATTGAAGTCAAATGTAACATGCTGAAGCTTTGTTTAATATAAGTGGTTAATAATGTCTTCTATGCTCCAGGTAAAGTAACAAAGCACCTGGTTGAAGTCTGGAATAGGCATTAGCTCATCCAGCCTTGATATGAACTCCCACACCAGCATCTCCAGGGCAGCGTCATACTTTGGGCCGAAATACACCGGGAAGATTTCCTGCGACAGAAACGAGTGTCAAGTCAACGGGAGGATTCATTTTGGAGAAACAGCTAACAAGATTGCTAATTGTTTTTTTATTATTATTATTTAGCTCCAACCAGTACTAACCAGGCTGCAGAGTCAGACAAAATAAATCCAAACATCAAAGATATAAATCGGTTTAACAAGCAGGACATTTTCTGAAAACTTGAATTTCTCTGAATCTACTAAACCATTTTTAGTTTAACAAGAATAAACATTGCAATCAGCGGTTTTAGGCAATTTAACAAGAAGTGCAGCATAGAGCATCAGTGGAGGACTTGACCTTTGCTTCCCATGTGAATGTGATGCTTAATCACCAGTGAAAAACCAGGAAGAAAAACCATCAAACATTTTGTTTTGCATCATTCATATATGCTGTTGTGTGCATGGACCTTTTCTAAATTAGACTGTTATGAAGAATGAGAATATTTACAAGTCAAATGTGGCAATAATTACAACCCAATGTGGTCGTCAACTCTTAGTTTTTTGGTGTTCTGGAGATATAATTGTGTGGCTTCAGTAGTATTACGCTCTGGGCTCCAAAATGTGGCCTTAACAGTCCAGCGCTCTATAAATCATCAGTGCGTGAGATGGAGGAATGCAGAGCGCACATAAGGAGCATGTACTCAATACCCCTGCAGTCAGCAGTGTGCTACATGAATGTGTGCTACGACTGCTGTGATAAGATGATTATTTTAAAAATATGTACATTTGAGCATCCAGGTGCCTTTCTGTGATTGGTGAAGCCACAAGATGGACAAGTATAGTTACCTAAAAGGACGGCTGTTGCCCATCCTTTGCTCATCTTAACCTGTAGCACCTCTGTGAACATCTTTAAAGCTGAATGTTATGTTGAGGAGTTTGTAGGAATGGACTGTCCTTTTTGGGACCTCATGTTTATCTTAGTCAGGAAGACAAACTTATCTTATTGTTTGATTTATTGATTTTAAATACATATGTTTGGTTAATATTTCAGACAGTTTCCTTTTAATTGCTCACACTCGATTCACACCTGGCTCCATTTAACTGTTAAATATCTAAGTCTAATCTAAAAACATGTCGAAGATAAATTATTGTAAATTGTTCAACTGTGCGTTTTAGTTGCTGGAGGTCCGATGAAGACGGATCATTGTCATGTTGTGCTCTAAATTCAATACCTTAAATTCCTGTTCATTCCCAAAGAAAGTTTTGAACTTTAAACATTTCCTGAAATTTTGCAGCCCTAATGAGCCATATCAAAACAGAACGAAAACATGCATTCAGTTTGCTAAAGTATTGAACTTCAGCAGACCGAAGAAAGGATGTGATGAGCCAGACGTAACTTTTCATTTGCAACTGAAAAGAACTAAAATTCATTTAAAACAAACACAAACTGAAACATGTTATTCGCAAATGTTGACATAAATGGAACAAGTAAATAAAGTCAGAGGTCTTACTTGGAAAAAATATTTTCTCTCAGACGGATCTTCAAGTAACGAGTGCACCAGCTCAACAAAGTTCACCTCAGACTCCTCCACCTGGTTTATGGTTACCTTAAAAAAGGAAAAACAACAACAACAAACAGATATGGAGTATATCATCTAAGTTTAAAATTGCAGATGTGACTCAACTAACTGGGAGTCCTGGTTTGCTCACATGGTGGTCCTTGGCTGTGCTGACCGGAGCTTTTATTCTGTCCAGATGAGGCTGAATGGTCTGCATGTCCACTGGGTGATCTCCTCGACAAAGCTCCAGGACCAACTAGTTACACAAGGTAGGTCATTTTACCTTTCATAAAAGGTTACTACAGAGAATATAAATACGGATGTATAGATGGTTAAAATTAACTATACAAATACAGTATAAAGAACCAAGAAGATGCTGATTTTATGCTTTATTTAAAAACATCATCAACAACATGAATGCAGTCTTTACTATGCATCATTAATCAAGAAAAAGGAAAAAAAAACCTCTACTGACCCTGGCCCTGAGGCCCAGGATGAGCTGAGCCCTCTGACTGTAGCTCATCAGCTCTGGGACCAGCTCTGTCACCATGGTAACAAACTCCTCTAGCATCCCATAGTGATCCACGAGTCCCCGCTGCACGACTTGCCACACTGCAGCCGACAGGAGCTGCAAGGGTGGGGCCAGGAGCCGCAGATAACGGACAGGGAGATCATTACCTGGAGAAAAACACGACGGCATAAACAAACACCTCAAAATATTTAAAGAAGTTGTGTGAAATACCCAAGAGCTCAGCTAATAATTTAGAAATGCATATGTGATATTTACAGTTAAAGAAATATTAGCTGCTGGTATGCATTTTAATTCAAAGGAAAATAATGATAATATCTGAAGCAATTGGCTGATGATATGTTAAAATGTGTAATTAAAATCCAGCTTTACACAATGTTTGCTTTTTTCTACTTCTTTTAATTACGAAAACAAAAATAAGCACATCCAACGACACACAGTAATGAAGTAGTGGATTTACAGTGAGTATTCCTACACCTTGAACTTTTCCACATTTTGACATGTTACAACCTCAAACCTTTGTAAGATTATAAGAGATTATAAGAGATAGACCAACTTTGTGTTGGTCTATTATATCTATACAATTTTAACAGTTTTTGTAAATGCAATTCTGGAAATTGCGGCATGCATTTGCATTGACGGCCCTTTACACAGGCACACCTAAGCAAAATCTAGTTCAACCAATTGTCTCCAGTGTGTGTCAAATATTAAAATGACAACATTCTCATATGTGTCTCCGCCACTCTGTGACCTTTAACATTTTGGCACAATGTCATTAGTGTCAGGTGTGAGCATCTGCTCCCCACACACTGATATTGAGCTGATGATATATTTGCAATGTACAGTGCAACTAAAGTGCCAACGTTAGCAAACGACACCCAAAGTGAAACATGGTGGTGGCAGCGTCATGCTGTGGGGGAAGCTGTTTTCAGCAGAGACAAGGATGCATGTCAGATTGAGAGAGATGATTACACAGAGTAATCCTGGAATTCAAGCTAAGTCTGTGGCCAACAATGCTACACATGTATTCATACATGCATACAAGATTAATAGCATGTTTGTATGTAAGTCAGACCTAAATACAACTGATACTTAAAGCTTGCAAAAACGCTTGTAAAAAGGGCAGAAGTTCAGCTACCAGCAGGACAATGACCCTAAACAAAGGTTTAGATAAAAGCACACTCATGTGTTAGTATGGCCCAGTCAAAGTCCAAACATAAATTAAATTGAGAATCCTGGTCAAGACTTGAAAAAAACTTTTCATGGAAGCTCTGCGTCCAATGACAGACTGAGCTTAAGCCATTCTGCACAGAAGAATTGACAGTTTTTAAGTGCAAAGCCAGCAGAAGAGCCTGAAAAGACTTGCAGCCGTGGTGGCAATGGAAGATGGTTTCTCCAAAGTAATGACCCGGTGGAGTCTGAATGCAAATGCACATCACATGTTTCAGCATTTTAACAATGGAAATTTGAAAAGCATTAATCAATTCACCTTCGTTTCACAATCGTGCACTACTTTGTCTTGGTCTATCAAACGGAAACCCAATAAAAACACACTGAAATTTGTGATTGTAACATGAAAAAAGGAGAAAATATTCAAGAGCTCTGGATGCTAGCAAGATGCATCCACTCATGGTTGCATCCTGAGTCTACAACCTCCTCCGGAAGCCTGAAATGATCCATCTAGGAGCACAGCACGCATAAGTGAACTCACAGTGGAGAATTACTGCGTAAAATAATGATATGACAGCATCAAGCACAAACTCCTCCGACTGTTGTACTGAAGGCTTCATAGAGCTGTTGGGCTTTTGGCACAAATATGGGAGGAAAAAAAAACACTGAATAATGCTGTGATCGGCAAGGAAGGAAAGAATATGGCACACAAATATTCAGCCAAACAGATGCGTGCCCCAAGGAGGGGTGGGAATAAAACAGCATTCACCTCCCATTACTATGAGCAAAGATCGGATTGTATATTCATAAATAATATCAATGGCAGTGATGAGAACAAAAGCAGTTATTTACTCTATTCCTGTGAATCTCGTAGTAGCCAGTAGTCGCCAGCACAGAATCCAGCATAATAAAACAGTAAGCATTTGGATTATTTTGAGGAGGAAGCACGCACCTCGGCTGTTTCCACTTTCCGCTCCGCGTTTTATTTCCATTTAGCAGCTGACCGAAAGGGAAAAACGCACGGCCCTGGATCTCGCCCTCGGGTTGTGGTTGCTACAGAAAATGAACGGGGGGGGTGGAGGGGGAGAGAGAAAGACACAGAGAGCAAGCCTTATGAGATAGCTTTATAAATAAATCCAAATTTTTTGATAAGTGTGTCAACCATCTGCGATCGACAACCCATGAAAAGGAGGTGCGGTTTTTCTGGACGCATGGAAAACCTCCTGAATTTCGTTTTGGACTCGGATTATGAGCAGAACAATGGTTCCTGGTCTCATCCGCCTCAGTCCAGATCATGGCAAACCCTCTTTCCTGGTTGGTTGACGAAGACCGGATCGACCAAGCAATTCCGCTCATTTACCGCTAGATGGCGCCAAAAGCTCTGTTTATGAGAGCTTTTATTGGCGTGCTTTAATCAAAGGCAATAAAAAAAGAGACGCCATGCTTCAGCAAACGAACTAAATGAGCTAATTAAGAATAAATACATAAAATAACTCAAATTTTTATGTAAAAAAAACAACACAGTCGTTTGTTGTCTTTAGATAAGTCCATTTTAATGTGGCAAGAAACCCCCCCACTAACATATTGAATAGTGATACTTTTAAAAATAGAAGTAAACCTCAACTCGCAAAAAACACAAAACTCTACTAGTGAAAGAAAAAAATAATCAGTTTTATTATCTGCTGAGATGTCTACTTTTAACTATCTGAAAAATTGACATTTTATATGCATTTAAAAGTAACAATAGTAAGAATTGGGGAAATGTTAAAACTGACTATACAACTCCTTAAAAAACTGAAAAGAAACAAAGTTCAGTGAAGGAAGAACTCACTTGTTTTTATTTTCTGTAGATAAAACACAATATAAAAACCATTTAATAATGTCATAATGTAATGTTGCGAACTGAAACTTAACCAAATAAAAATAACTATGGTAAAAATAATGATTAAAAACAAACAAAAAAGTTACTGGTGTGTCATTTTGCCCAGGGAGGAACAGACTAGAGATGGCATTAGTTTATTTGTACCGTCAGTGGGTATAGGCGCCTCCTGTGTTGTGTACCAGTCTCAGTTGATTTGAGATGTTTGAAACAATTTTTAATTGGATCAAATCCTTGGTATCAACCTAAAGCAGTGAATATAAAAGTAGGCCACATAGTACGCCTCCAAGACACAACCACAAAGAAAGTATCCAGAGCAGCCACCACGAACCAAAACGTCCATAAAACGTTTTGCTGTAATAAAGAAACAACATAAAATGCATATCAGTGCAGTTTCATGCATACAAATGAAATGTGCTGTGCTGCTGAAGAAGAGCATCCCCACAGCATGATGCTGCCACCATGAGTCAGCATGGTGATGGTGGGGTCAGAGTGTCCTTCCACGTAGCAAACTGAACAGGACTTCTTGTGAAAGGCGGGTTACTAGAGTGCTCCGCCTGACCAACGGCGGGTTGAGCCACATGGTTCGAATCCGAGAAAAAGGGACGGAATTCCCATCACCGGTCCAAATTCCTCCAATTTCCAAAAGGCATTAAGAGCGCGTCGCCATTCGCACGCTCTGCGCATGTGTCCGATCCGTATGTCAAGATGGAGGCCGACATTGAGGAGACGCCGGAAGCAGCGGTCAGTCTGGAAGACGTCGCCCACCCAGAACACACCGGCGGGCGGCGCAATGGGAGGCCGAGGAGAGAAGCCGTCCAAAGCCTGGGATAAGATAAAAGGCGTTCGGGATGTATGGACACTTGTGAAGATGAAAGAGAGAAAATAAGCACTGCAGCGAAACTGAATTACTGCTTTCCAACCGCTCCGACAAGTGGGTGACAACCAGAGAGAAGATGGAGTAACAGGAAAACTCAAATACATGAATGAACTACATGTAATGTTTTAATTTGATGAGATGGATTTATTGTAGCTTGATTCATCCACCCCCTGGTGACACCGACACATGGTGATGGCAGCATCATGCTATGGAGAATGCAGAAGGGAAAAATAAAGTCAAAATTGTCAAAGTTCAAGGGAAGCTGGAGTTCAATCAATGAGTTTTTGGCAAGATGTCCATAGTTGGAACATTATGTAAAAAAGTGTTTCAATTCATTCACAAGGCACTGCTGCTATTAGCAAAAAAAAAATCCTCCATGTTAACTGTTGTCCAGTTTTTACAACCCACCAAAAACGCACTGAATTGCTGTAACTGATTATAAATCAAAGGTTAAATAAGAACATAATGTGTTAAGAGTAAAAATGTGTTTTTAAATACACTGGGATGTTCTATATTGTATTTATTACAATTCTCCTCTGCCAGTCCAGGGCAGGGCAGACACTGGGCAGGCAGCCAACCTTCAAATTAAGTTAATATTTCATTTTAAATCAATACAAATATAATTAAAATACACCAGCATTTCCTTGGGAACAGTGAACATATAAATAAATAACTAAAAAATGAAAGATGCATTAAACACTCCAGGCAGTTCTGCAGAGGACCTTGTCTTCTTCAGGGTCCTCTCTTTCATCTTGTCATATTGCAGTTGTGATACCATGTCAATTTATAGTGTGTAATTATTAATTAAGAATTTATTAAATTAATAAAGTTGAAGTTTCTTAAGTTGAATCTGGGAATCATCCAGAATCTCTGGAATCATGAGTCAAACTTGTCAGTCTTTTGCAAAGGAATAATCACTGATTTTATTTCTAATAAAGTCTGAGAATTTAACAAAATTGCCAAACTTTACAGGTAAATTATCCCATAAATAACTCTTTTCTCTTGCTATTGACGTCCGATTTAACTGATGGAAAAGAAAAAGGGAATGCATATATATATATATATATATATATATATATATATTTATATAGAGAGAGAGAGAGAGAGAGAGAGAGAGAGAGAGAGAGAGAGAGAGAGAGAGAGAATGATGAAATGGGGATTAAATCAGATTAATGAACAAGCTGTGATGTAATGAAATGGAATACTGAAAAATAACTCCAAAATTAATTAATTTAAAAAAGAACAAAGGAAAAGCGACATCAGCACAGTCACAATGTAGCAAATATATAACAGATTAGTGAGTCCTTCTTTAAGATGATGAGAAAACAAATGGGAAGGGTTTCAGGACACAGTCCAGATTCAGACTCGTTAAACCCGACCATGTCATCGGGCCTAACCTTAAGTTAAACCAAGAGTCATGGCTCTGGAACTTGACACTATATGATTACCAAATGAATGTGTTTCAGGGGACAAAAGAAAGGAGAACAAAAGAGAAAGATTTGCAAATCGCTTCAACAGGTCACAGCATACATCTGCAGAAACAATGACAATGCTTTGGGATTCAGGTCTTATCAGCTTGATCAGCTCTGAGTTTTATTGCAGGCGTTACTTTTGGCAGTAATGTCTCCAGCACAGAGCATGCTGAGGAACGTGATCAGTTCGTCGGTGAAAATGGAAGCTCAACATTTGTTTTAATTTGTCTCATAAAGTGGAGGATCTATTGGACCAGTGCTGTTCTCCAACCAGGTGAGGACCTTCAATGAATTGAATGCTGTCCCCTCACTCTAATGCATAGCAGCAGAGGCTTAGGGGGCTAATGAATGTGTAATTTACATCCCTAAGACAAATTCCTGCCCAGATCTTTTTTTTATGCAAATGAGTCTTCAGTGAGAAGAGCTGACCAAGCAGAACGGTATACTACTCACATAATTTTGATTTTTGCCATCATACATACATTATTTTCCCTTTTACAGAAGAACATTGTAGAATAAGAATATATTTACTATCTGGCATCTGCAAATAGACTTAACCTTCTTCTCTACATCACAGCATAATTTAGGAGAAGTATTTTTAGTTATAGATCTACATCTATATCTCAGTCAGTCTCATCGGTCAGGAATTTACTGCACTTCACTGACTACTGAAATAAAGTTCAGTTCGGGATGCAGGAATTCATTCATTTGAATTGCAGTGTATTGCAGGCCATGGTAACATAAATTTGGTTCTTCTAACTATCCGTAATTACATTCTAGATACCTCAAAATACATTTGAACTATCCGGAATGAGAAATTAAGAAACCATTTACATTGTGGCTAGTAAGAAAAGTAATTCAAGATCTACATCATATATCTATATCACATGTCATGTGACTATTAAAGCTTAGTCACATGACACAGATTGCTCTAATCACCTGCCTCTGATTGGTCTCATTTACATACAGCTCTGGCCTCCAGGACCTGCAGCGCCACCACAGCAGGGCCAACAGTTGTCAAGTTGCAGATGGTAGGCCCTCTGCAATCATTTGGTCACTCTGAACCATAGTCTGGTTCAGAGTCTGAACCAAAGACTCTGGTTCAGACGTTCACTGACGTCAATCTGTGACGTCACAGTTCTATTTACATACAGTATTTGAATTCAGGCCCTTTTCCTTTTTCATCTGCAGAATAAGCTTTTTATCAAGGGGTGATGAATTCTCTTTCATGCAGAGAGAGAAAGTTTATATTTGATGGGTTTTTGTTTTTACAAAAACTCCTATCCCATCCCGCAGGATGCCAACATCCTACTTTACGACTCCAGCTTAAAGTTTATTTAAAAGACAGTTATTAAAAAACCACCTTACACCTCCTGCGGGACGGGTTAGTATTTTTTTTTAAAGACTAAGTCTTTTTAAAGATTTTGTCTTTAAAAAGAGACAAAAAAAACCACCAAACTTTTTTTAAAGACAAAGTCTTTAAAAAAATCCGCGCGACTAATACTTTTCTTTTTCGTCTCGCGTGTGTAACAGAGAGAAAAATGTGTGTTACACGTGGCAATACTTTTAGATTTAGGTTCAGTCTATGCTAGAACCTAAATCTAAAAAGATAGAGGAACAGAGTGAGAGGTAAAAGACAGAAATGATCATCTATCCTACCTAACTGGTTCGTCCTACAAGCGTCTTCCAGTAAGACAAAAGATTGGTGACCAAATGATCACAGAGGGCCTACATTCAAAGACTGGTTCAGACATTCACTGACGTCAACCTGTGATGTCACAGTTCTATTTACATACAGTATTTGATTGCAGGCCCTTTTCCATCTGCAGAATAAGCTTTTTATCAACTGGTGATGAACTCTCTTTCATGCAGAGAGAGAAAGTTTATATTTGATGGGTTTTTGTCTTTTCAAAATGTTGACATGAAACATAAAACAAAGTGACAGTGATGGAGGAGGGAGCGAGAGATTCATCCTCAAACTCATCTTAATATCTAGAAAAGAAGGTAAGAAATGATAAAACCATACAACAAAATGAATATGAGAAGGCACAATAACTAGAAATCACAACATAAATTAAATTTTGCAGTGTTAAGTCAACACTTAAAGAGTTAAATTTAACACTGTTTCTGAGTCGATTTGGTCCTTACCGGAATTGGTGTTAATTTATCTCTTTCAATAGTGTTACATTTTCAGAGAATAATTAACTCAAAATAGAGTTAAAAATTAACACTGCACAGTGTTAATAAAACGTAACACTATTAGTCAAATAACTCTGATGAGAGTAAATATCATTCTAAGCAACGTTAATAATTTACTCCACAGTGGTGACAAATCAACTCTGACTCTCATGCTTTTCAACACGGTACTGAGTTATTGAGAGTTAACACTGGAGCTTTATATTAACTCCTAAGAGTGTTAATTTAACACATCATGTTTTGATTAATTACTCTTTTGCAGTAAAAAAACCCAATTGTTTAAAATCCAACACTGCAGTTTTGTGGTAATATTTCTACTCTTTTATAGAGTTCAATTGCATCAATTCACTATAATGCAATAATGATTTTAAAATGTACAACTAAGTAAAATAAAGATACCACAGAAATGCATTTAACTTCACTTTATTGAACAAAAGCACCTTTTAAAGATCCATTGTAAACTTTTAGTGTTACAGTAACATCATATGGTGTACACCCCATTACATTAGAGGGCTTTGAGTTGACAGTAAAAATGGTTTCAGGTGTGCCTGGCATGCCAAGCAACCAACCTCTGAAGTTAACTGCTGAAGTTGACAGTTAACTTCAGCACTACCAAAAACACCACTACCAAAATGACCATAGATCTGCATAAAATGGCGATATGGAACCAGATACAAGGCAGTATCAGTCATAACATACTTCATTTGAACATCAAATGGTTTGAAGTAGAAAAGATTAGTTATATGCAAAACATGTAGAACATTGTCTATATGCACCCTGACCATAAAGTGACCCTTTGACTTAAGAGGTTGCAGCAATTGCTGCAAAATTTGGGATTTGTAGTGGTCATCAAAACTCATGATTTCCATCAATTTTCCAGCACATAACTACCTTTGACAGCAGTTGTTTCAATCTTGCAAAATATGGGTATCTCACATGCTATCTCAGTACATATGATAAGGTCATGACATAACTCTGTACCATAGCACTTTATCTACTTGGCAGAAAGCACACTAGATGTCAAAAGAATCCCAAATTTTGCAGCTATTACTGTACCCTCTAAAATTAAAGTGTCACTATCAGCCGAACAAGTACATTTGTGCCAGTTAACAGTCTCACAAAGAAAACACTTTATGCCAAGCAGAACTGGTCAAGTACAATTAAAGCAACGTGGCTCAAATTTCTGGCACATGAGGACTCTCCTTTACTTTGTTAAAGTCTATGTTGTACACAGTGATCTGGATGAATGTAAACATGTTGCACTGCATGGGTTTGTATGCTGTAGCAAACACAATGTCCCTTAAACAGTTTGTCAAAGGCACCAAGAGAGGAGGTTGACCTGTAAGCAATGGCATTTTGGTGGACTGCTTTCTTCTTCCGTCCTCCAGCCAGGAGATAGGGTGTGGGCTCGTCGTGATGGCATGAAGACATTCTTGGATATTGGTTCCTCTATGAGACAAGAAAAACAGCATTACAATTCGATAACTGTAATATTACACAGAAATAACGGCCTTCATATGGGCAAACAGCATTTAACTATGTGTGAGGTCATGAGCCAAAAACTGAAACTCTCTCAGTGAAACAACCTCAAATACAATCTAAAAGAAAATTTGCAACAAATACAAACCTTCTTGAAGATCACAAGATGCTTCTATGCTTAGGACGAAGACACCTTCCCTGGTCTATAATGAGCCATGGCAGACAGGGGGGAACCAGAAGTAGCAGTAGCAAATTGATGAGACATCACTGTCCCAACCTGTGATAACAGAAATTTTATGTTAAACTGTCCATCAGAAAAAACATTTGCGGTTCTGCAATTTCAATTATGTATGCATAACTAAGGGAAGCTCACATGATAACATCGCCTAATACAATTTCGAAAATGTCACTTACTGATGTCATCATCCACTTCAGTGCAATCCTCAGTATAATCAGCTGTCAGGAGATATTCAAGCTGATTGGTGGTTGGAAACTTTCTGCATTGTTGGATGATGTCTCTTTTGAACGTTGTCATCCATTTCTCCAGAAACGTGCCACAGACGTTTTCTATAAACATCAGAACAAAATCAATGAAAAACTTTAACATTTCACAGCCAGATTAATTGTATTCATTTCGACTTGTTACAAAGATACACAATTTATGTATAATTGAAATTCTCAAAATAGTAAAAATGATAACTTAAATAATTACCAAGCTTTTGACGCAGAAAGACAGAGAGTACGTTGCTTGATTGTTGGGGGTCGAGGACCTGTTGCGTTGGAAGTCAAATGTGAGCTTTGTCTTCTTATTGTGTCCTCACACTGATTAAGCTGAGTGCTTAATCAGTGTGATGGCTTCATACACACTCTTCTTCACACAGTCTCTGGAACAAACTGGGTCTCCTGTCTGGCAGTTGGTCCTCCAAATCCACGTTCATAGGATAGTTCATCAGATGATGCTATTCAATATAGAAAAACAAAAATAAAAAATTCATGTGGAGCATATCTCCCCCACTGCATGCATTTTTTTTCTCTAGAACTTGCCATGTTTGGTGTTCCAGCTGTAACATGTGTGAAGGTTGTTGACAGTTGATTTGGATAAGTATGTATTTGAGGATGTTGTTAATTTGATCCAAAAATAAATCAAAATTATGATGCTATGTTCTAATACTCACATTTCCATGGAATCTGGAACATTACTTTTGAAAAAAACATTAGTGTATGAAGTTACATTACAAGGACCTCATAGATTCCTGAATAAAGCTTGATTAATTCCAGTGCCTTACCTTCAATCAAAAA
>CAEFZX010030849.1:0-26997 GCA_903066825.1 Alfaro cultratus | reverse complement strand
CCCCCCCCCCCCCCCCCCCCCCCCCCCCCCCCCCCCCCCCCCCCCCCCCCCCCCCCCCCCCCCCCCCCGCCCCCCCGGGCCCCCGCCGGTGAGATGTTCGCATCCACCTCAAAAATATGTAGTTGCGCCCCTGTAGCTCAGAGAATAGATTTTAAAATACTGTTAGTTTATAAATCACTGAACGGTTTAGCATCACAATACATTCAAGATCTGCTGTTGTTGTATCAACCTTCCAGACCTCTCAGGTCTTCTGGTCTGTTCTGCATCCCCAGAACCAGAACCAAACGAGAAGCAGCATTCAGCTTCTGTGCACCACAGATCTGGAACAAACCTCCAGAAACATGCAAAACAGCTGGAAAACTGAGTTCCTTTAAATCTCGACTAAAACCCACTGGTTTAATTGTATTTGAAAAGTAATCAATTACAAATTTAATGATGGAACTTGACTTAATGTAATGTTTTGATTGTTGATTCTATGTTGCATGACTTTGTGTTTTTTATGATGTAAAGCACTTTGAAATGCCTTGCTGCTGAAATGTGCTATACAAGTAAAATTTGATTTTTATTTGATGGAAAAATAATTTAATAATTCTTCTCACATGTGCAGCTGGAATCCGTCTCTAAGAAGAATGACAAGAACACATTAGCATATGCCAAAACAGACATACCTGTATGGCTGTTTTTGACCTGAACCTTTCATTTTCAGTTTCTGGGATGTTTTGCATCTGATTTACCTGCTGATTTGCTTATCTGGCTTCACACACAAAGTGGCATTCATGACCATGTTAGTATTGTACATGACATTCTGCTTCCATCAGCTGCCCTCTTAACAAAATTTTTAGCTTTTTTCTGTGAAACAGATGTAAAATTAATGGTATGATGTAATCATGTCACCTGTGTATTTCTCTTTAAAGAGATCAATTAGCATTTGGAAATTACACCCAAGGATGATTCAGACTTGAAAAGATAGAAAATTATCTTGCTTACATCAAACCCTATATTTGTTTGTTAAGGAAGTACTATATTTGAGGTGTCACCTTTAATACGTCCACAGGTGTCTCTTCACCTAAAATAAACAATTTCAGGCTTTTGAACCTTTTAGAACCACCATCTGCTTCCCAACATTGTTCAAAGTGATAATATTAAATGTGAACCTCTGACATTAATGAAAGCAAAAAAACTTTTTTTTTTAAGTTTGTCATTATTTTGACATTTGGGGGAAAAAAAAAAGATCTTATCTGATGTAAAACACAAAACTTTACTTCATACTTTGTACTGGTTTTAACAGTTCAGTGGTTACAGGTTGGAGCAACTCCTTGTAATACGGGCCGGAAAGCAAACCCATTCTCTCCAGTTGGTTTATCCCTGAGGATTCTGTATTTGAGATGTGGCGCCAAAAATTTGATTTTAATATGGAGGAGGAGCAGCTCTAGTTCAGGGACCTCCTATATCACCCTGCAGATTTCTACATAAATATGCAACAGCTTTTCCCTTAACAGGACCATCTTCATTTTTATCTTCTTTTTGATATTTATTATGACTTAACAATTCCAAAGAAGATTTATCTGCCTTTTCTGAGCCCTTCCTGCAGTTTTACATAAGAAAATTTAACTGCTGGAGGCAGACAAAGATTAGATAATGAGCCACCAATAACTTGCATGAATAGCTTCATCCTGTGTTTGGTATCATTGCCCTGCAGAGAATCTTTAACATATGAATGTATGGTCTAAAACATGCAGCTACTAAATATCTGAGGTTGCAGCTTGATATGAATTAGTCCCAGAGTTGGACAGTAACTCAGTTACATTTACTTGAGTAACTTTCTGGAAAAATTTACTTTGAGGAGTATTTTTACTATGTTGTACTTTTTACTTGAGTCTTTTTATTATGAAGTATTGCTGCTTGAGCAAAATTTCTGAATATTGTGATTAACTTCACTGAATGAAGAACAAACATGTTTTAACCAAAAATCACCAGATACAGACACACACCTGCAATTTTTGTTAAAGTTTTATAAGTTTTATATTGAAAGAAACTGATTTGGAAAAAATGTTCTTTTCCCTGATTTTGTTATTTTGTGATTACAATATTACAAACTGTGTTATGTTATTCAGTTCTTTTCAAATATTGTCACATTTACGCTGATGACATTCAATTGTATTTTTCATGAGGTTTATTTGTGTCACAAAGTTAAAATTGATGTTTGCATGCATATTGAAATGTTCAAAGAATTTTTGAACACATTCTAGTCTCAAGGTGTAACTCTATACCTGTTAGTGTTGTTGGATCCATGACACAACTCTAAATGTTTACTCTGCACAAATGAAGAAACAATTTTCCTTATTATTTCCAAATGTTTTGGAAATATTGAGGGTCAGTTTTGGAAATAATGTTATGTAAACAGAGTTCTAACAGGGTGATTGGACATCTCACCTTAGAAAAAGGCTCTGCCTCTTTATCTTCAGTGCTTCTCTCATAGGCTTGGATTACTATTTGTTCTGTGAGTAAATTTAAAAAAGTGAATAATATTTGTCTCATTGAACATCAAATACATGTTTATGTGAGGCAAACTGCTTCCAGATTCAAAAAATGAAAAACCAAATAAAAGGAAAATATGGCTGTAAAGGATTTAGAGGAAGAAAAATCAAAATGAGTGTTTGTATGTATAGATGATTGTAAAGATATAAGTGTACTGATCAGGTTTTCCCTTATAATTCATCTACTGAATAAGAAATTATTGCACCAAACAATTATATTTGGCAATTGTGACAGAACAAATAAATGTTATTTTTTGCCTCCGACTCAAAGTTTCCTCTCTTTTTGTTTCTTCAGTAATTTTTCCAAAAACAGATCCTTGCAGTATTTTGTGACCCTTCATGAACTGAGCCCAGACAGCAGCACCAGCTGCACATCCTCCACATATAATCCATCTGCCTCGTTCTCCATCCTCTCCAGCTGGTTCTGGAGTTTCTGGCCCTGAACAGGTAAACGGCCCACAGCACTTTCAAGAAACAAAAATCAGATTTCCACATTTTGGACATCCCAAAGTTAAGCTTTTACTTCCATAGAGCAGCTTGTAAACACGCCACCCACTGCAGGGAGAGTCCTGATACCTGATGAAATCAGCAACAAATTCACTAGACATTAAAGCTGTTGAAATGTCTCACCAAGAAACTATTTGTCTGAACACTGACTGGTGATCAAAGCTTGAAGAGATCCATTCAATCTAACATTGTTTTCTATAAACCCCAAGTAGTGATAGACGGCTGCAGTTTCTAGATTTTCTGCATGACATAATTTCTTCATTCTGTAAATCTGCATTGAAGGATACTTGAATATATCTACAGATACCAACAGAAGGGATTGGGCCAGTTGATCCGACAAGGCTGAAACCTTATCCCACCATACATGGCCATCTTATGGGTAGCCATTTTTGAATGGCGTTCATTGTGGGGCAGCCATTCAAGGTTTTAACATAGTAATTTCTGAAGTAGTTCAAGATTTGTATAACACTCGGTGTTGAGGGTTAAAAAACTCATTTAAAAAGCTTGAGGGTCATGGGGTCATTCAAACATGGCTGCTCCACATGGGGCTTAACAGAGTTTGCAGATTGAGAGCGACACTGCAATGCATCTTCTGTGTGAGGACAACTGGACACATCAAGCTGAAGTGCAAAGAAACAAAACAGAGTTCTGTTCTTTACTTCACTAACATGAATTTATTTTACTGTGAAATGTTGGATGAATATTTTAAACAACTTTAAAGTGATTAAAAAAACAGTGAAATCAGTTTATGTCCAAGATCTGTTGTTGCACTGAACACAGAAAAGTCATCCAAACCCTGATCATCATTTTCTTCACATCCCAGTTGATTCAGTTTTTTCTACTATATATTTTTTTTATATTTGTTTAAATATTTATTTATTTATTTGCAAAGTTAGAGTTGATATTTTTTTAAATGTCATAGCACAATGACAATAAATTAATTCCAATTCTAACGGCTTCACACATTTTGATTATAACTTTACTGAAATTATTGTTAATATTTTTTTGCAGGTCTCAAATCTTTTCATACTTTAACCTAAAAATCTTTCGCTGTTCACTCTGAACTTGAACTGAAGGCAGTCAGCCGACTTTGTCTTCTCAGGATCAGCTGACAGGACGGAAAGCAGACAGAATCACTGATCCAGGACTGTTTTTATTTTGAGAAAACAAAAAGAAAAGTTTTGGCAACAAATCACTCAATGGCTTCTTCCTGGAGAGAAAGAAAGTTACAGAGAAAAACATTGAATCAGGAGAAAATGAGGGAAAATAAATAAACCAATAAACACAAAGTTAATGGCAGATGGCTGTTATAATTTTATATTAATAAACACTCTGTGCTAGATCAATTATTCATATATTTTAAATACATTTTGTATTAGAATATCATATATTCAATCAAAAACTGTGTTGAATTATTGTAGTGTTTAATGTTTATCAGAATGTTTTCCACATATAGATGATGCTGATTCAGTATTTAAAACATAATACACCGTTTATATAATTTAGCATTTGAGTGAAAAAAATAAGTAAAAAGACACTGGAGGAAGTGGGTGTAACATAGTTAAATGACCACCTTATACCGCTGTTTATTCTTTTGTGAATTTATGTGTTTGCTGTTATTTCTAATGTAAACAGTAATTTCCTTGTACATGTAGGAGTCAGAACTTCATATGAAAGTCAGTTACTGGAAGAAAAGTGGGATTTTCAGTAACTATTGAGACGTAGCACTCCCGTGCGTTTACACCGTGTTCCAAATTATTATGCAAATTGGATTTAAGTGTCATAAAGATTACATTTTTTGTTGTGCTATTAAATTTATAGATGACATTGTGTGTCAGGGCTCTTTGAATCACTATAATTAATTTCAGAGAGCTGGTTGATTAGTTTGAGCTCAATTAAAGGAAATCTACTTAAGAAGGATGTTCCACATTATTAAGTAGGCCACAGGTTTCAAGCAATATGGGAAAGACAAAGGATCTCTGCTGACGAAAATCATCAGATGGTGTAGTGCCGTATGGGAAGATATGAAAACATTAGATATTTAACGAAAACTGAATAGTTATTGTACTGTGAAGAGATTTGTGGCTGATTCAGAACAAAGATGGATTTGTACAGATAAAGGCATAATGAGGAAGGTTTCTGTTAGACAAATTCATCGGATTAAGAGAGCAGCTGTTAAAATGCCCTTACAAAGCAGCAAACATTTATTTGAAGCTGCTGGTGCCTCTGGAACCTCAAGGTGGAGGATCCTCCAGAGGCTTGTGGTGCAGGAACCTACTACTGGGCCCCTAACCAGAGCTCACAAGCAGAAACGGTCACACTGGGCCCAGCCATACATGAAGATTAATTTTCAAACAGACTTGTTCACTGATGAGTGCTGTGCAACCCTGGATGGTCCAGACGGACGCAGTAGTGGATTGGTGGTGGATGGCCACCGCATCCCAACACGGCTGTGACGTCAGCAAGGAGGTGGTGGAGTCATGCTTTGGGCTGAAATCATGGGGAGAGAGAGAGAGAGAGAGAGAGAGAGAGAGAGAGAGAGAGAAAGAGCTGGTCAGCCCCTTCAGAGTCCCCAAAGGTGTGAAAATGACCTCAGCAAAGTACATGGACTTTCTGACTGATCACTTTCTTTCACGGTTCAAAAAGAAGAGCCGAACCTTCAGTTGCAAAATCAACTTCATGCATGACAATGAATGATGCAAGGAATATCACTGTGTCATTGGCTGCTATGGTCATAAAGGGGAGAAACTCATGGTATGGTCACCATCCTCCTCTGACCTCTGACCCTATTGAGAACCTTTGGAATTTCCTCAAGCAGAAGATCTGAATGCAGTTCATATAAAAACAGCAGCTCTGGGAAGATATTCTGACATCCTGCAAAGAAATTCATGCAGAAACTATCCAAAAACTCACAAGGTCAATAGATGCAAGAATTGTGCAGTGATATCAAAGAAGGGCTCCTATGTTAATGTAACCGGATCCATTCTGCGTTGTGCTGGTTTAGTGAAGTGATCAGGCCATGACACGGTTTGTCTTTTAAAGGATAGTTTCCTGTTTTATTCAGACAAGAACAACATATAGAAAAGAACTGTGTTATAGGCTGCATAAACAAAAGTACATAACACAAATTAACTTAATAAATTTATAAATAAACTGGATGTATTTAGATGAAAAATAAATAGTACACACCTCTCCCGCAGGACAACATGACAAAAGGGGAGGGTCAAAGGGCACAAACAATTTAAAGACAATACCACAGAAGAAGAAATAAAAAGGAGGGGCTTCCGCTCTAAAAGTAACACAGTTAAAACAATGACAGATTTTCAGTCAGGTAAGAAACAATACAAATAACCCAAAAAAAAGACATTTTGTGTAATTATAACAAAAGAGAAATACAACCAGGTTACATTAACATGTAACTTGGTCTGTTAAGATGTTTTTGATTGAAATAGCTTTTGATTTTAGTACATGTGAAAACTTAATGCTGCACATTCAAAGAATGACTGTTTGCAGTTCTTTATAATCCATAAAATGTTTAGAAAATCTGTTGTGCATAATAATTTGGAACAGTGCATTTTGAGTTTGTTATTTTTGAAAAAAAAAAAAAAAAACTGTTCTCATGGGGACCTTTGTTCAGTAAAATTTGATTTATACTGTAATAGTTCATGACTTGAACATTATACTGACCATCATTTGCATTTGCAAATCTGAGAAAATATCACTTGCATAATAATTTGGAACACGGTGTGTGTCATTCAGGAAGATCTAAACTAAATATTTTTCCTCACCTAATAAATTTATTATAACTCAGACTAATGGAGTAACCTTGAACATAAATTGTGGAATCTAAAATTGCCAAAGATTCAGTGAACCCTTTTTCCTTAGGAATAGAGATTAGCTTTTTAAACCTTAGGGTTTTTGTTTGGAACCATAGTAGTAGAGAAGTCATTATCATCACATAAGGCAAGTTTTGATGCAGTTTTAGTTTCTTAAATTCAGAAAACCATTTTCTCCTTAGAGTGGATTGTTTAAGTAAGCAAATAATTTATGAGTAGTTAAGTAATATAGGAAGTGTTAAATGTTAAATGCTAATTTTTAGCATCAAAACGCTGGGTCCAAACTGGTAGGCACACTTTGCCTGGCCCTAGTTAAATTTCTTCAGGAAGCCTGTAAAAAGAAATTTTACTTGTTAAATGTTTCGCAACTGCAGAGAAAATAAATTAGTATTGTGATCCTTAGAGTGGACATCCAGAGAGGTCGCATTTAGTAAAAGAAAAGCACAGCAATGTTATTCAAACTATGCAGTGGCTGATGCAGCTAAAGTGATTAAAACTACACATTAGCAAGGGTGAAAATATATATAATATATATATTAGAAACAATATAAAATTATACACATACTGCCACCGCAATGAAGACTGTTTGCTTACTTATCTGTTAACAAATAGGAATTATCAAGCCAACAAAGAATGTCTTAATAGATGTCTTAATGTTCAACATTAGAGAAATTATCTGCTCTGGTTATCGCTGAATCCTGAGAAAAAGCTATAGATTAGGAAACTGTGAAGTGACTCTGTAAACATTTAAGTTCTGCATAGGAGTTAATACATTATGCCATGAAACTCCACCAACTAAAAAATAATCATTAAAGATTATAATCGAATGATGGGTTTTAGAGATATAATGTGGAATGTTTTGGGAAAATAGAGTCATCTTGAAGGTTTAGATCATGTGGAAATAAATGATTCTGTTTGTTTTGTTTTCCTTTTAAGAAAAAGGGCAGTTATCTTTAACAAAACAAAACTAGTAAGAAAATAATAAAAATGAAAAATTATCAATGAGAATTATTAAAACAATCCTGAGGAAAAAGAAGGAAATAAAGAAACAAAAAAAGGTCTCCGGACTATTTATAAGTTTTGGAAATCAGCTGACACTTTAGGGTTTGTATTCCTTATTGAATGAATCTGTTTGGAATTAAATTAAATATCTCTAGGTGTTGAAAATTATTGACACAGCAGTGTTTGTAGACCATGAAGTATTTGTTGCATCTAAATTGAACAGTTAATTTAGAGTTTAATTCTAAAAACGAAATGAATTTACATTTTATTGAAATTGGTGCCGAGTTTCTGTGTCAGTTGTTGCTAGATCCTAACATAAGTTTGTTGATATCTCTTTTTAGAATGTGCACATGTTGATAAAAACAGGATCTTGAAGACTAAAATTAAAATATATGGATGGATGGATGGAAATGTTGTTAACAAAACATTGGAAAATTCCTGAAGCTTCAGTAAAATTTGGTGAACAATTTGAGCAAAAAGAAAAATGAGGACTGATGAAATTTTGACTGACTATAATTCTGACTAATTGTTTTGTGTTTTGTTTGTCTGTGTTTACATGTGGTATGAGTGTATGTGATTATAAAAAGAAAAGAAAAAAACAACAATTAAACTGTACCTAAGTACTGAGTAACTGATCAAATTATTAATCATTTGATATTTGAAAATAAAGTTGATCTGAAATGTGAAATTTTGATATTCTAAGATACTTTAGTAAATGTAACCAGTTACTCTAGCTTGATGAAAGTGAATAAAAGTATTATTTTTAGACTAAAGTTTAAAACCTTTAATCTGGGATTAATTGATTGATGATCATTAAATTTATAAATTTATGTTGAATTAGAGAATTTGAGATCTTGGTTTAATTTCAGGATGGTTATTTTTCATTAACGAAAAAAGTAAGAACAGTGTTCTGCAAGAAGGATCAACTATAGCCATCTAGTGGAGGTAAAATGGAAGTGTTCTACCTTGATAAATTTGACAACATTTACAGGAAATCTGTAACAAAACTACCAGCTAAACTAGCAGTTTATGAGTGTGTAACACAATAGATATTAATGAGATCTTTAATGGAAACAGGTTAATTGATCAAATGACAAAAAGCAGCAGTATTAGCAGAAATAAAAGTGTTAGGTGTAGGGGAACAAACTGTTATGCATAAAAAGATTCCTAGAGATATGCAATAGTGAAGCCCTGAATTAGAAAAATGAAAAATGGTTTAGGTAAAATACTGAACCTATTCCAACGGGATCTCTATTTGAAGTAGTAGAAATTGTGATTCATTAGCGGAACATGTATCATCGGGGGGATAATACATTGTGATTTACTTGTATATTACTGAAATTTATATTACTTAAACAAATAAAAAAAAACTTTAGAACATATTTGATTTGTGCTAAACATAACCCACATGAAAACAGGGAAACTTAAGACCAAGAAGAAGAGGAAAGTTTCCAGAACCTAAATATCCTTTTTAAGTGATTCATATGGATTTCATGGGACTAAATCAAAGTGAAGGAGTTGTTCTCCACTAAAAGATGCTCTGACGGTGGCTAAAGCACTTTGCAAAGAGATAATTCCCAGATATGGTATACCTGAACGAATTTATAGTGATAATGAAGCACATTTTGTTAACTAACTTGTAAAAAAAACTATAGGAATTATGTTTCATATTGATTTAAAATATTGTGCATCTTCAGAGCGCTAACTTAGCGGAAAGAGATTAAGAAATGTATTGAGGAAACAGAAAAGCTTTAGACAAAATGCCTGGATTTGGTTAAGTTATACATTTTCATTATAAGCTCTCAGGTCTAAGTCTTTTTGAAACTTTGTTTAGGAAATTATAAGAATACCTTAGTTAAATAACCAGTAAGATCTAGTTTATTCTATAAAGGTAATTTAGACTGGGCTGTTAATTCACACTGATATTCACTGTCTGACGTCAAATGTGATTTATTCAACTACATTGATTTTTAAACCTTTTTGTTATTGTTTTTGGTTTTTTACTACAAGATCTATTTAAAATAAAGCTGAGATAAAAGCAGAAATAAGAATAAGTTGATGAAGGAAATAAATGAACAGGAATCTGAGGAACTACTGAATATGCTCAACATTAAAAGAAAATATTAACTTTGAACCGTGTCAATAAGTTTGTGGATCAGGTGGTTACAGGGGTTTGAGTCTTCCATTTGTTGGAGGTGTATGATAAATAAAAACGTAGACAGAAATGAAAATCCACTCAGGGAGCAGACATGTCTGTGTTGGACTCACAAATGGTCGGATGCCTTTGGAAAATATTGCATTCTGGTTTCCTCTGTTTGTTTTTCATTGCAGTATTTGCTGCTATTCTTGCTTCACGTGGATGTGAGTCTCATTCAAAGTCTGCGCTCTTTGCTAAACAGATTGATTATTACAGTAATTTCCCTATGGAAGACTGCAGAGCCCAAATGTACCCATGTTAGGCTAACAATTGTTTGATGATGATGATGATGATGATGATGATGATGATGATGATGATGATGCTGACACTTTTCTCTGAGCAGATGTTTCATTTCTTCTTGGATGGCTCTTTCTGCCTCTTGAGTATTTTGTTGGCATAGTAACTGCCTCCATTTCCCATAACCATTTTGTTGATCTTCTGCAGTTCGCTGACTTGAGCAGGATTGTCAATGCTGTTTTCAAAAACATTATATTTATCTTCAAGTTCCTAGAAGACGGAGCACTGACTGATGATGTGTTTTAGAGGCTGGTGTCTTTCTAAGATGTCTTCTACTGTAATGTTTTCCTCTCTCAGCAAATCTCCATGGGTAAATAGCACCATGGTGTATGTGGCTGCTTCTTCGCCAAACATTGTCTGGATTATTTCCACTGTTTTTTTGCCTTCTGGTGTGAATATGTTGGACTTTTAAATCAGTTGATGAGAAAAAAACTGGATGACAAAATTCTTCAGTCTGGTGCTTTTGGTGTAATGTGTAATTGTTGTACCTGGGTCTCTTTAAGTTTGCTTGAATATGTTTTTGTTGAAACCTGAAGATATTATTATGTTGTATTTATTCTACATATATTGAGTTAATTGTTTTTACTATTTACTCTGTTTGAAGCTTTAATTTTTTAAGGAGTTCATTTTACATACGTTTTTTGCTATTACTTTGAAATTTCTGTTATAAGTTTTTATTACTTATACTCACAGCACAAAGTTTTATTCAGTTGATCCTTGAAAAAAAGGTATGAAATGTTAGGACAGACTTGGCTTATTTACTGGAAACATATGAAAAGGTATTTCTGAGAAGTTGTTTTCATCTTCATGAACTCATTCTGAACTTTACAAGGTCACACAGCCACAAAAACAGAGATGTGAAAAGACCGTCTTCTTTTGTTAAAAGCTGATGGGAAATATTGTGCTTATGTAACTGGTGGATATTAAAAAGCATGCATTGTTTTTTTTTCCTTCACTCTTGGACTTGCCTAGAGTCTCAACTGTCATTTTCTTTTCTTTGACCCTTGAATAAAATAATGATAGAATGCTTTCTGTTATTTTTGATTCGTTCTTGATTGGAACAGTGTCTCATATCAAAGTAAGGTAAATTAATAAATCTTCTTATCACTATAAAGGCATGTGCCCTGCCCAGCAATCAGTGGTTCACTTCTGGCCACACCCAGTGCAGAATGGGGAGAGTGGGACACCATGTCACCACATTTTGTTCTCACCTTGAAAGGTTTTAATACATTTCTTCTCCTCCAGGCTCTTCTTACAGTAATTTTTTCACAACAGTCTCAATGAACCTTTTTTGAAGAATAATTTTGTTTATAAAGATTTCATGATTAACCCTCTCAGGCTCAAATTAAGTTCTAGTTGCAGGAAAAATCTGATATTTGGAGAAAATGATCATATGGGGTAGTAATATACAATTCAGACATTTTTCAAAATAGTCAAAAATGATCAAACAAATCATCAAGCAAATCTGCAAATCTGCCTGGAGAGGGTTAATTTGATTTGTTGTTTCTGTTCTTTTGTTTATTCTGAACATTTAAAATGTCTTCGAGTTTCAGTATTAAATATTCACTAGACTTAAAAGTTTATTCTTCTTTAAGAATCTGCTTTTGAATTATTATGGTATTGCCTTTATTTGACTTTAAGATGGTCTCAAAACAACAATATTATCGTTTATCACAATATTTTATGGGACAATTTATCATCCAGCTAAATTCATTATCGTGACAGGGCTAAATCACAGCAGGAGTTTCCTCCCACTGAGTGTTTTCTGGGTCATGTAGCCCCTCATTCAGAGAGTCTTGGCAACTTCTGATCACTCCAGTTCAAGAAATTATTTCCTGATTTCAAAATTTGTCACTGCAGAGAAGAAGTTAAATATATTCATCTCCTTGATGTGTAATGACACTATGTGGTTTCTCGTTTCAGCTTGTTGAATAAAACCAAATGAAAATTAAATGTAATGAAATATGTCACTATAATTATTTTAAATTGATGGATAAATATAGATTATGATGGGATTTTTTCACCTCATCAGTCAAAATGACTGTCAACAAATAGGTCTAGCCAAGTGCAATCTCTGGAAGTTCAGTTATTTTATACTTCTAAACTTATTCAGTTACTTGATTTTCTTCCTTTATTTGCAGATGTTGTAGTGATACAGTCTATTAATATGACAGTAATAATTAATAATATGGATTTTAGGCCATATGCCCAGCCTTACCTGCAACAGCAGCTCTGAACAGTCGTTCCATTTCTTCTTGTTTGGCTTTTTGTGCCATCTGATTGGTGTAGTAACCTCCTCCATTTTGCTGAACCATTCTGTTGATCTTCTCCAGCATTTTTCTCACTTGAACACTATCCTCAACTTTGATTTCAAAAACATGATATTTATCTTCAAATTTCTCCAAGATGGAGCACTGACTGATGATGTGTTTTAGAGGTCGGTGTTTTTCTAACATGTCTTCTATGTTAATGTTTGCCTCTCTCAGCTCGTCTCCATGGGTAAACAGCACCATGGTGTATCTGGCAGCTTCTTTCCCAAATGTTTTCTTAATTATTTCCACTGTTTTTTCATCTTCTGTGGTGAATCTGGTCGATTGAAGCACAATCAGGAAGACATGAGGACCAGGATCAGCCATGCTGAGGCACTTAACAATTTCTGCTATGACGTCTTCATTACTTTTTTCAGACACAAACAGTCCTGGAGTATCAATAACAGTCAGATTTAAATCACAAAAATAATCGGTTTTCTTCTCACAGACTGATGTCACGGAGGAAAATGAAGGATGAGACTCAAAAGCTTTCTTTCCTAAAATGGTGTTTCCTGCTGCACTTTTGCCGACTCCAGATTTCCCAAGAAGAACAATCCTGAGGCTGGTCTGATTTGCAGCTGTTGAATTAGAAAAAACTGTGAGTTACAAAATAATTTATTATAATTAGATTTATTAATTTGATTATGCCAACCCACACCATTTGCTCAGCTTGTGTGAACTCATAGCAAACTTTCCAAAGTGTCAATGCCAAAGTTGACAAAAGCTGGACGGAAACACGGTTACAACTCTGTGTCACAGATGCAGGTGAACATGTTATGGTGATATGAGCCCTTCAGTGTTGCTGCTACTGCATGTACTGACTGAAATCAAACTTGAACTTCAGTTTTCTGCTTAGTGCTGCTGCTGCTTGATTGTTATGGGTCAAAACACACAGAGCTTCTTGTCTCATTCAGTTTCAAGGAGAATTTGCTAATGTCGTTCCAATGTCTCAAAACTTGTGTTTAATGAGCTGCACTTGACACCCAAAGTGATACTGCAGTTAAAATAACTGCACAAATGCAGCAAGCAGGACTTCCATGTTTGTTTTATCTGGGTCTGTGCCGTCTCAATCATTTCTACCAAATGAGAGCAATGATCGTCTCCCATGTGTCTTTATTTACAAATTGCAGTTAACTTACAATAAAGCACAATGGTAAAGGAAACCACACCAAACAAAAATAATATAATCCGCTCATGGGCCAGACCAGAGGATTATCCTGGTTAGATTTATTTTATTTTCCTCTCTTGAAGTCATTCTTTTTTTGATTTGAATAGATTATTGGTCTCAGTGAAGCGCCGAATTAAGTCCACTTTTGGTCCAGACCATTGGACTTTCCCCGGTGTGAATACACCCTAAATAAAGGCCTAAAACCCAGTTGGTTGGTTTCAATTAATAATAACCAGAACATTGATTAATTCTAGTCAGGATTACAACTTTTCAGTACTTCTCTTCATTTTCCCACTGTCACTTTAGTTTATCTTTTATGAAACGCAATTTGAATTTTCTTGTTGCTGAAATGTGTTGTACAAATAAACTTGACTTTTAAGACAGTTATTTGAAGAAATTCAAATTTCAATTTAGCATTTATTTTTTTCTTAAAGCTTATATCATTTGTAATCTTAGTTTTAGCACTCCTGTGAATGACAAAGAAATATAAAAAATACATGAATAAATGTTAAACTGAAATCAGCATTTATTTTATTTAAGCAACAAAACAATTCAAAGTGACATTTTCTGGTGTAACTGCTATGTTCAGTTTCATGTTTTTAAAAAAGCAAAGTAATAAAAGAAGCTCTTTTTACTTACCACAAACAGTGAATGTTGGTGATAAATCCATTGAAGCTGTATATCCAGAAAACTCCATCTTACAGCTTCCTTCAACACGTTTAAAAATACGCCTGGGTTCCTTATGATGCGGTCTGCAATGAAAAACATGAGCTTCAACAGACTGAACCGGTTTTCTGCATGTGCCACTTGACACCTGACTGCTTTTTTTCATATCTTATTAATCCAAAAATACTTTTTTGGTGACCATACAGTGTGTTCAAATAAATTTAATTTCATCCTGGGCTTTATTCTTCTTTACTAAACAGCCTATCAAAATATTTTGGTGGCTCGTTTTTCCTGATTGGTTCTTATCACTTTTAGTCTGAAAATGGGTTATGGGTTTAGTGATGTATGAACATATAAGCTGTTATTTCCTTTTTGCTGTTGACACACATGAATCTTCTCAATATTGAACAACAAAAGATCTACTATTTTATTTTGTCATGAATTGGGTGGTCAGACCCAGGGTATGGTGCAAAGATGATTTTAATGATGGTCTAGAAGTACACAAAAACCAGGAAGCACAGATGAGCGATGAGGAGAACAAACAGAGACTAAGAAAAGGGGAACAAAGACTTGACACAGACAAGAATCCAGTCGGGGAACAAGAGACACAGGTGGGGTTAAATACACCAGTGATAAATCAGGGAAACGAGAGACAGCTGGCACCAATCAGTGGGGAGACACAACAGAGACTAAATTAACTAGAAAACACACAAAAATCCACATCCTTACATTTTATTCTATTTTGTGTTAAATACAATCAATTAGCACATGTAATTGACATAGTAGCTGAAATTAGTTTTGTAGAATAAAGATCATATCTGATGCTGGCCACACTAATGCCCTTTTTCCACTGACTCTAATGGACCCGGCTCCACTCTACTCGGTCTGCATTTCAAATGGTTCTACCAGACTTTATTTTTCAGGCCAGTACCTGCTTTTTCAGTTTTTCATATAAAGTTGATGACATATTTATAAAATTTTTATATTCATCTATTTGTCCCCCAGTGAGAAAATACTACATGAAGGCAATAAGACAAAAAAAGAGCTTTCATAAATAAAAGGCTTTATTACAGCAGCTGCAACAACAAAAGAAAAAAATGCAAATTAATAATCTTGTTAAATAATGGAAGAATTAATCAATAACTTAAATTTGGATTCTCTCCCTTTTGTGTTGCTGTTAAAACATTTTTTTGCAATATCTAACAGTTAAAAGACACAATGTTTCCTCTTTCCTCAGTTCAGGTACAGCTACTCAAATATTTCAGTAACTATTTAATGACATTATCAGCTATCTGCTTACTGGTAAATATTTTGTTATTGATGAAAATCAGGGTTTAGCTGAGCCAAAACACCACACACATCATCACTGTGTAATACATCGCAGTTCTAATCACTAACTCCACTGATGTCTCATCAGACATTTTCTTCACAACACGATGGATAAATGCGTTGTCTCTCTGTGCCCGCCTTCTTGCATCTTGAGGATTAATGTCTGGATTTTCTCTGAGAAGTCGTTCCATTTTTTCTTGGTTTGCTTGCTGTGCCTCTGAATATGTTGTTAGTGTAGAAATTTTCTCCATTTTGTTGAACCAGTCTGTTGATCTTCTCCAGCAGTCCTCTGACTTGAGTAGAATCTTCAACTTTGTTGTCAAAAACATGATATTTATCTTCAAATTCTGCAAGATGGAGCACTGACTGATGAAGCGTTTTAGAGGTTGGTGTTCCTCTAAAAAGTCTTATTTTTTAATGTTTGCCTCTCTCAGTTCGTCTCCATGGGTTAGGGTACACCATGGTGTATCTGGCTGCTTTTTTGCCAAATGTTTTTTTTTTTTTATTATTTTCAAGGTTTCTTTTTCTTCTTCATTAAATCTGGTCGGTTGGATAACAATCAGGAACACATGAGGACCAGGAGCCGCCATGCTGATGCATCTAGTGATCTCTTTCACAACCTCTTCATTACTTTTTTTAGTCCCAAACAGACCTGGAGTATCAATAACATCCAGATTTAAATCACGAAAATCATCAGTTTTCTTCTCACAGACTGAAGTCACAGAACAAAATGAAGGATGAGACTCAAAAGCCTTCGACCCTAAAATGATGTTTCCTGCTGAACTTTTGCCGACTCCAGATTTCCCCCAGAAGAACAATCCTGAGGTTGGTCTTTTCTGCAGCTGTTGGAGAATTAGAAAATAATTAACAGGACAATTTTTATTCAGATAGATGTCAGTTACAAAAGGATATTTTTTAAAGCTCAGCTTGCGCAAACTCATTGCAAACTTTCAAAAGTTGACAAAAGTTTTACAAAAACACATTATGGTAAAAATGAGCCTGTCAGTGTTACTAACGCTATTACTGCATGTACTGATGATTGTGATGAAATCATGTCTGATCTTCTGTTTTCTGCTTAGTGATGCAGCTGCCAGCATGTTTTGGGTCAAGAGCAAAGAGCATCTTGTCTCATTGAGCTTCCAGCAGCATTTGCTGATTCTGTTCCAAAATTAGAAATATCACATCGCAAAATGTGTTTAATGAGCTGCTGCTCAACGTTCAAAACCATTTCTCATCATTTCTGTCCAATTGGAGCAATGTCTGTCACCTGCACATGTTGGCTTACAAATTATAGTCCATTTGCAAAAAAGGACAATGTGAAAGCAAATCCCACCAACTCAAAAACATGCAGTCCATTTTTGATCCGGATCAAACAAGTGGATCAAAGGACTTTCCCAGTGTGAATAAACCCCAAATCAATGCTTATAAATACTTATACCAGACTTATCAAACACTGGCAAAAACTGATTTCACTTTATCATCCATTTAGTTTTTCTTAGTCTCAGCTGTGATCTTAGATTTAGAACTCCTACAAATGATTTTAAAAAATGTTTTTAAAACAATGCTAAACTGAAATCAGCATTTCTTTTATTTCAGCAACAAGGCAATTAAAAGAACAATCTTCTGGTGTAACAGCCATGTTCTTATACACTTGGTTTGTTTAGTTTTGTGTTAAAAGAAAATAAAGAAATGCAGTTGTATGTTGATTACTTACCACAAACAGTGGATGTTGATGGCACAGCCATTGAAGAGGAACATCCAGAAAACACTTAATAATTCACAGGAGTTCGTTCTGATGGAGTCTGAAATGAAAAACATAAGTTTTAAGGGACTCTACCAGTTCTCCCTGTATGCTGACATCAGCGTCACTTGACTTGTTTTTTCCATATTTTATTAATCTGAGAAAACATTTTTAATAATCATACATGTGTTCATATAATACATTTGCCTGCCTTTGTCCAAAGCATTAAAATGTAGAAACACTAATTAGACATTTCATTAATACAGCAGATTCCCCTCTGGCCTTAGAAGATTGTTTTTACTCTGACTAACGTTGATAATAGACGGAAGGTAAAAAAAAATAAATAAATAAAAATAACTATAACTAACTTTATCATTTATGCCTTCACTGTTTATGATACTTACCAAAGTGAAGTGTCGATGAGGTTCAATCTAAGAAAATAGAAACAATTTAGTAAAAACGCAGGTGGTTTGATGCCAAAAGCGAAAGTGAAACTTTTTCAATCTTCTTTCCTTGACGATCCTGTTTTTCCGTAATGGCGGATCGTCAGGAGCTCATGGCTCAATACCGCCACCTGCTGACATGAATGTGTAACAGCATTAACTCCCATTCATTAAATTCTGTTTTTTAATTTCGCATCACGAAGATAAAAAAATAATGCTTACCTTATTATATAAAATTTATTTTAATTTACTACAGTTTCCATTATTCCTTTTAGACTCCATTATTTTCCTTCTCACCATTTTCCTCAATTTCCTTTCAGATTTGCTTCATAATTCATCAATATATGTTTGACATGTTTCCTTCCACATCCCTCATATTTATCTTTTTACCTTTCCAATTACATATACAGTATATTATAATATATATTATATCTTCTAATCTGTTTCAACATTTTTCATTAATACTGACTTTTGTTTTTGTTCCATTCTCATCTTCATTCCATTTTTTTTGCCATATTTCTAGTTCTTCATTTTTATTAATAAAAGTGAAGAACTGCTTTCCCAAAAGGAAATGGAACAAATTACATTGTGATCACATATAATTATGATTTTCTGAATCATAGTTTTCCATTTGCTGTGCAACCTAACCGTCCTTTGCTTGTGTCTGGCTGGAGGTGGTGGAGGTGGTTGGAGCCGTCAGGATGAGTAAATGTTCAGAAGTTCTTCAGGTGATTTATTTGCTTTATCCTTTTTGTTTTAGTTTAGGAACCAGTTTCCCTGTTCAGACTCCCCTCCCCGCCGTCAGGCCTCAGGCTTTAACACTTCCACTTCCGTTTCCAGAATTATTTTTGGTCTTAAATGTCTTTTAAAGAAAACTAGAAATAAATGTAACTTTTTAAACTGTGAAATCACGTCTCTCTTATTGGTGCTGATGTTTTTGGGTGCAATTCCCATAGAGTGTGCTTCTGACATTTTTTTGGTTACCCAATAATAATTTAAACAACCTTTGTTTTATCTTTAAATGGGATATTATTCAAGTCCCTCACTGTTTACAAAGTAGTTATTGTTTGAAGAAACTTTATTATTTAAAACAGGAAAGCATGTAAATTAATTTAATTTGCCTCTGTAAGTATATTAATCTGGGAATTGGGTCAGTTCTTGTATATATGGCTTATGTTGTCAATTTGAACATTATAAATACATCTTAATTAATTACATTGTAAATATGCATAAAGGTTCCCTTGGAAAATTTGGACTGAATGGTTAAATGGCGCCACCTGCCGACGCCTCCTTGTCACTGCATGTTTAAACACAAAAAACTGTGTTGTGACTAAACTACAGTCGATATTTATAAAATATTCTGAAACTTTTAATAAAATCTACTTTCAGAATGTGTTTGAGAGGTGAAAAACCTCCCAGAGTTTTCCTGCTGTAATGATTCAACCTTATATTCTGTCTGCAAATGTTTATTAATTTAATCTTTTATTTTTCTGTAATAAAACAGTTTTAATCTCATCTCTAAGATCTACATTTAATTAACTAGTAAATCAAAATATGATCAATAATTTTTCAGGATTTTAAATAAAAAATAAACATTATAGGTTTTAGTCTAAACAAAGACAGTCTTAAATGTTGAAAAACAAATATCTGACTAGTTGTTTTATTGTTTTGATTTAATAATTTAATGCAGATTATTCAAATTCCACTGTCCTTTATGGAGATGAAGTGATCTGAAGTTATGTTGTGTAAAATCCTCCAAACTGGATCATTAGATGAGAAACTGTTTAGTTTATTATTGTATTGTATTTTAGTTGCCCTGATCTCATTGGTAAGGTTGTTAATTGCTTGATTAAATAAGCCCCGTCGCCGTAGCAACAGGCCTCTTGCTTGGTCCGATGCAGATTCCTCAGATGAGACGTTAACAGTGACTTATTGCTGTAGGTGTGAACGGTCTGCTTCATCAAACATATTCCAAGAAAAACACAAAGACCAGAGTTTCAAACAATAAAATTAAAGACAAAGTAGCAAATAAAGTTTCTGTAGATGTTTTTTGAAAAAAAAAGAATCCTATAATTTGGATATTTTTTCCTGAACTGATTCTCATACATCTTGGTGAGCAAACGTTTTGCTGTAAGACTCAAATCTATGACAATAAACTAGAAAAAATCAAACAGATGCTTTATTATTTTTAAACCCAGCCAATTACAACAAGTTTGGATTGTAACGAATAATAATCATTTTATTCACACTGACATTTTCCATGAAACCTTTTTCCTCCAGTAACTTTTTACTTCATCTCTTCTTTTGTCAACCGACTATAGATGTCGCTCAATATCCAACAGCACAGAAAGCAAACTGCAAGTTTCACTCTCCTGTCTGACCACAATAACTGAGCCCATCTAAACTGAGAACTTTGCCTCTGATAATAACGACGTCCTCCGTCTGAGAATGAATCTATTTTGTCCAGCAGATCCTGGACCTGCTTCCTGTTTTCCATCTGCTTGTTGTTGAACACATGATACATCCCACTGGTGCTCTGCACTATTTTCTGCAAGTTTTGATCTCTTTTTACAAACTGATCAATATTGATGCCTGTTTGTTCCAGTCGGTCACTGTGGGTGAACAGGATCATGATGTTCTTGGAAACCTCTGGACCCAGAATCTCCTGCAGCATCTCCAATCCTGTCTCTTCCTGTTCAGTGAATTGCCCCAGCTTGATGGTGAGCAGAAAGACATGAGGACCAGGAGAGCTCAGCTCCACAGCTCTCTGGATCTCAGCTTTCACTTCTTCTGGTTTAAGAACAGAACTGGAGAGTCCAGGCGTGTCCACCACAGAGACTCTACGAGACAAAACTTCTCCTTCTGCCCTCTTACTGCTCAGAGTCAGAGGAACCAGACTGAGTTCAGAGTTAAACTCCTTCCTTCCCAGGATGGTGTTTCCTGCTGAGCTCTTCCCGACTCTTTCCTGACCCACCAGCACCACTCTGAGGCCGACCTCTGGTTCTGAAAACAACACAGAGTTCAGGAGCTGCAGAGCAACATTTACATCAGACATATTCCCACAATCTATTGCCAAGAAAGATTAATTTTAAAATATTCTTTCATTATTGCAATAAATACAACTCTATGTTGTGATAAACTTTAACATATCTCTCATTCCTGCCCATATATAGAGAATTAACTGATGTGTAACTGAAACAGTTGGATTCATCCAAAGGAAAACTCAACTTTCCAGACGTCCTTTGAACAAGAGAAGCTTTTGTCTTTGTGTTTTTGATATAAACTTACTTACAAAAAGTTACTTGTCCATTGTTAATTATTAAAGTAAAGAGATTGACGTCATTATTATAGTACAATATTCACATTTGTCCCTCAGTGGAGAAATACCAAATCAAGGTAATAAGCTGAAAAAATCTTTATTGG
Organism: Alfaro cultratus; assembly: GCA_903066825.1. Taxonomy (NCBI): domain Eukaryota; kingdom Metazoa; phylum Chordata; class Actinopteri; order Cyprinodontiformes; family Poeciliidae; genus Alfaro; species Alfaro cultratus. The sequence goes on along the minus strand of CAEFZX010030849.1, from coordinate 5,542 downwards.
AGCTGTAGAGCAAAATGAAATACCACTAATCCCAGTTCCCTTTCTTAGATCTCCTGTAGCATTAATTAGAAAATTAAATGTAGATCATCTCCTTTCTCATCTTGCTGTCAAAGGTTATGAAATCAATCAATAAGTGGTAAAGAATTAACAAATCATCAAGATATTATATTATTAAATTAACTGTGTGTATTTCTGGTGTTACTAATCGCAAAAAGCATCTGTACATTTCAAGTCATTTTCAGATCTTCACACATTCACTGAGCCTTTTGCTCATAACACAGCTGAAAATGTTACATTAATTATGATAATCAAGGTTTAATAAGCTGCAGCCAAAACATCAGACCCCTACATCCGTCACGTTGTACTTTATGCTTCACTACACACTACAGTTCTGCAAACGGATCAGGTTACCAGTAAACAGAAGTATCAATGAAAACACACTTTACATGTGACACAAATTACATTGAGTATTAAGAGCCCATTGCACTGAACCCCATTGAAAACCTCCTGGTTATTCCACCAAACATTGATTTCTGAGTTAAAACATTATGTTGTTATTTCTAAATTAATATGAACTTGTTTTCTTTGCATTATTTGCATTTATTTCATTATTTGGACCATTTCTCATTTTCTGCAAATAAAAACTAAATTGTGGCTTTTAATTTCAGAGACATGTTGTCAGTAGTTCATAGAATAAAAGAACAATGTTCATTTTGTCAAACATATACCTATAAAAGTAAAATAGGATGTATATATATATAATTATTATTATTTTTAATGCGGCTAAGCGCCTGAGGACGGGATTCAACTCGAGTGTCGACAGCCACGTCAAAGTTTGCAGCCTCTCACATACTTGCAGCATTCAAGCAGTAAATTGAACCTTTTAACACTCTTAAAATCTGCTTCTCCAATTATTTGTTTTCAGAAGTATAATTAATTTATTCATTAATTTACTCATTTATTTGAGTAATGAATCTTTGATTTGTCATGGATGTCATTTAAAGCCTCCAAATAGAAAGAAAGCTGCAACAATGATTCTGCAGCTTCTTGCGTTTTACGTCCACCCATAAAAATGAAAAATTTTTTAACAAAATAACTTGTGTTGTGAGTCATCATGACATTACAGAATTTCCATTTCATCATAATGCATAAATCTTGTATTTTTCTTACCAACTGAACGATGGTTGCTCATTGCTATGATCCTCTTGCAGGCAGTTGATCTGGGATGATGTGTGGCTGTTGACTTCTTGGTAGTGAATACTTTAACTTTTTAATTCCTGCTGTTTTATCATCTGGGTCCAGACTCCTCCCCTTGAATGTCTCTGCCAACGCAGTCACTGTCAGAACCATGCAGCTTTGAAGAACATTGTCCTGATGGAAATAATAACTAAAAGTTTCAACAAACACTCAGCAGGACCAACTTATGTTAGAATGTTAGATTTAATGCAGCAGAATTCTGTTATAATTAGGCATTCTTAATTTCAATGAAAGATTTTAATTTCTTATTCAAGTATCCTCTGTTTAAAATAAATAAACAAAAGTTGTCTTTGACAGGTTTACTTTTTCTGGTTTCTGCTTCTGTCTGTGTTGAGAAGTAATGTTGCAAAGACGGCAAAGAATAACAGGGAAAACATTTTTAGCATGTGTGGTATAATATATAATTATATTACTTTAAGTGATTCTTGGAATTCCACCAAATTTGTCATGCAAATTATTATTATTGTTGGATTTTTTTTTTTAAATTAGTTCCTGAGAAGTAATTATTTCTTACTGCACTTGAATGCACCTCATGCCTCGTGGCCATGAAGCCTGATGCGTGTAAGAGGAATTTAAAATCTGGGCTGGGCTAGCAGGAGGGAGGTGTTTTGGACCAGATTATTTGGATCATTCATTGCTGTTTCTTATTGAAATCTCAAACAAATGGGATGAAAGACAATGAATCGAGATCTGACCTTTGTTTTTCTTAATGCACCTCATCAAAGACAGCACAGAATTAAAGGTTAGACCTGGTCACAATGTGACGGCAGAGTCATTATAATCTGTGCCATGTGGTTGTCAGGGTGCTCATATCTTCAGATGTCCACAGGTTGCTACACAGTGCATCTTTAAAGAACTTTGGGTTTGTAAGGTCCCTGTGCTTTCTACAATCCTGCTTATTTTGTGCTTCATTCGATATGTTTAAAGCTAATCCTGTTGGAGATGATGAGTCTGGTGCTCAGACCACGCAGCTAGGTGCCATCTCACCATTTAATCCAAACCCACCTATTGCAGGTTTTGATTAATTGTTCTCAGCAAAATATTTGTCCTTTTGCCCATTAACATGGCAGTTAAAGGGTTAAATTCAGACGTTTTGCCAGAGTTTCTGTACAGAACGTACCTGAACTCCTCATGGAACAAGTTAAAACCTCCCCGTGGATAAAGTAAGGAACCAGCCTGTACACTAAAAGGAATAATCCCTCATCAATGGACATGTTGGCTTTATGGATCTCAAGGATTACCATCAAACAAAAGGTTTTGGATCGTCTTTGATGAAATCAAGCGACTTGCTGCATGAGGCCTGGATTGACACGTGACTCATTCATCAAACTGGTACGTGGCAATATTGTTCAAGCCGTAAAGAAAATGGTGAAATACTGGAGTTTAAAGACATTATTTCACTGCAAAGACTGATGAGATGAGTTTGATGTGACAAGTTGACGCGTAATTGGATCCAGACGTGGGCCGACGCCCATCATGGAAATGTTTGTTCACAAGATGTCCAGACAGGATCTGCATTTCATGAACATTGTTAATGCAACAAAACTAGTTGGAAGTCATTATCATATTGACTTACCTTTCAGGAGTGAAAGTCCCAGCTTGCCAAATAACATCTGTGTTGCAGAGCAGCGCCTCCAGAGCCTCAGGAGGAGATTTGAAAAGGATGCTCAGTACAAGGAGGAATACACTGCATGTGTGAACAACATGCTGCAACAAGGACATGCTGAGGCTGTACTAGCAGATGAGCTACAGAAAGGTGATGGACAACTGTGGTACATTCCTCATCATGGAGTGCATCATCCCACAAAAGGCAAGTTGAGAGTTGTATTTGATTGTGGATCAACTTATAAAGGAACGTCACTGAACAGTCAGCTTCTACAGGGACCTGACCTCACTAACTCTCTGGTTGGAGACTCATCAGATTCAGAAAAGAGCCTGTTGCACTAATGGCTGACATTGATGCCATGTTTCACCAGGTTTATGTCTCTGAAAAACATGTCAACTTTCTCCGTTTCCTGTGGTGGCATCATGGTGACACTTCAAAACCTGCACAGGAGTTCAGGATGTTGGTTCATTTGTTTGGAGCAGTGTCTTCACCCAGCTGTGCAAATTATGCTCTGCAAAGAACTGCTGATGATAACGCAAAACAGTTTCCAGCTGAAGTGGTTGATACAATCAAAAATAACTTTTATGTGGATGACTGTTTAAAATCTGTTCCCACAGAAGAAGATGCAGTTCAGCTGGTGAAGAGGCTGACAGATCTCTGCTTTAAAGGAGGATTCATGCTTTCGAAATGGGTCAGCAACAGTCGCTCAGTGCTCATGTCAATCCCAGAGGAAAGGAGAGCAAAAAATATTAAAAATCTGGATTTGGACACAGATCAACTTCCAGTTGAGAAAGTACTGGGTTTACAGTGGAGCATTGAAACAGACGAGTTCAAGTTCAGAACGTCTGTGCAGGACCGTCCACAGACCAGAAGGGGCATTTTATCTGTGGTTAGCTCACTGTATGATCCCTTGGGAATCCTGGCTCCCTTCAATATGCCAGCTAAACTGTTGCTACAAGAACTTTGTCGACAAAATTTGAAGTGGGATGAAGTTATTCCCCATTCTCTTTCTAGGAAGTGGCTTGATTGGCTGGAGGATCTCCAGCTGATATCCAGTTTTAAAGTGGACCGTTGCATCAAACCAAGCTGCATCAGAAAACCAGACAAAGCACAACTTCATCATTTCTCTGACGCAAGTCAAGACGGCTATGGAACAGTGTCCTATTTAAAACTGGAAAAGAATAACATCTCACATGTTGCTTTCATTTAAGGAAAAGCAAGAGTTGCTCCTATGAAGCAAACGACAATCCCCAGGTTGGAGTTGACAGCTGCTGTTCTTGCTGTCCGAGTGAATAAACTGCTGCAAAAAGAGCTGCAGATACAGTTGGAAAAACCAGTTTTCTGGACTGATAGTACAACTGTACTAAAACACATCTCCAGTGAAACCAGAAGATTTCACACCTTTGTTTCAAACAGGATCTTTGTCATCAGAGAAGCAACAGATGTGAATCAGTGGAGATATGTTTCCTCCAAGGAGAATCCTGCAGATGATGCATCCAGAGGCATGAGAGCTGAGGAGTTCCTCAAATGCAGGAGATGGATAAATGGGCCTGAATTTCTCCACAGATCAGAAGAGGAATGGCCTAAAATGGATGTGGATCACTATGCAATTCCTGCAGATGACCCAGAGGTCAAAAGGGACTCAACAACTCTTCAGCTCCAAGAGGATCATGGATGATGGCCAAAGTCTTGAGTGTAAACCAGGATGCAAAAGGCTTGGAGCGTTCTGTGTGATTACAAGCAAAGACCAGTGTTTTGGAAAGACCTGTGACCAAACGTCTGTTTGCTACTGGAAGCATCACCCTGAAGAATTAAGGACATGTTTGAGGGAATAGCTCCTTTCCTTTTAAAGTAATTGTGACAGTATTCACAATTAGGGGCTGGAGTGTTGGAGCTATTTATTCTTTATTTCTTTATCCATTTGAATTTTGTTAGTTTATTCTTAAATTTCTATTTTTTGTATTATTTACAAAGTTAATTTGCAGGTTAATAATTGTTGATTTTGTCTATTTTTTTGTTTTATTATTTTTCTTATTTATTATTTGTTTTCTTTCTAAGCAAGACAGGAAGTGGGTCAGCAATGTGGGTCAGTCCACTCTCTATAATTGCAGGGGCCTGGTAAAGGCCCAGCAGGCATTTGGGTTTGTTGTTTTTGTTGCGCATCTGTATCTTATTTTGAAGGGATATGTAAACGTTACCATAGCGACCAGAGTCAGAGAGCGATACGGCAGAGGAGAGACGAGAGGAGGGGAGTAGAGCTGGTGAGGTTTAGGTCTGGTTGATTTAAGGATTGTCGGCCGATTTTCCAGACCTCTGTGACCACAGAGCCGATAAAAGTCCAACAGGTTCGGTCGGTTCGTGTGTCCAGGAGCAACACAGAACCGATTCCACTCACGAACATCCCGATTCCAGAAGAAAATCCAGTAAAACTTCCAACATATCATACATGAATTTAGAATAATCAAACACAATGATGATGTAGAAACAGTAGTGATAGTTTGATTCATTTTAAGCGATAAAAGACGAAGCAAAAAGAAAATGTGTTTGATAAAAGATGGCGGGAGCAGCCGCTCTATGATCTGGAGGTGTTATGTTTTTTCATAGTTAACATTTTTAACTGAATAATTATAACCACATATAATAAACATATATAAAAATGACCTTTACATATAGTAATAA
>CAEFZX010030840.1:0-16199 GCA_903066825.1 Alfaro cultratus | reverse complement strand
TATATAATGTGAATTATGAAAAAGGTCTTGGGAATTTAATTGATGACTAATTTTCAGAAAAATATTACTGTTGTATATTTTTTTTGTACTATTATATTTTCCTATTTTGTAATATTATAGTATTTGTATTATTATCATTTTTATTAGTATGTACTTCTATTACATGCCACTAGTACTTTTTGATTTTATAGCGAGTCTACGGTTCTTCTCCTAAGCATTTCATTCCATTGTGGACTTTGTGTTAATTTGCATATAATAAATAAACCAATCTGATCTGATTATTATTATTACAATAATTATTGTTATTTAAAACGTGCTCTTTTCACAGTTTTTTCATTAACCGTGATCGTTTAATAAGCCTGCTGTACTGCATCTGTTTAATAAACGATCCCGCACAAGGGAAGCAAAGACGAGAAACAGCGGTGGCCATTTCTAATTAAGAAGGAAGCGCCCTCTAGCGTTCACAGAGGTACTCGTTACAGGCTTCAAAAAGTTTTTTTTTAAAAATTGTAATAAATAAAACTAAGTCTCTTTTATTGCCACAAAATATTATTGCTAAGATAAATTCTTATCGTGGTTACTGTACCATGATACAGTAAAAAAATTTGTTGTTTTTTTTTGTTTTTTTTACTAATTTCAGACAGAAAGAATAAATGTAGTACATATTCACTTGAATTACCCATAAAGTACGTTTGATATAATTTAAAAAAGAATGGGGTAGCTTAAAGCCTTACCAGATTTGATGTGTTGGAGAATCTCTTAGACCCAGAGATGATCAATTCACAAAGATCTCCCAGTAAGTGGATAAGAAAATGTTCTCAGAGCTCAAGTTCCTTTCTTTTACCATGAACACTGTATCCTCTGTCCGGCTTTGTCTCACATGCTTTTGCCAGAGGGCTGCTCACCCATTTCACATTGTACACAGGAAGCAACATTGCCTAGAACTGCAGCTGGATTAACTTGGCTATGGCATAAATTGATTTTGAAAACACACAAAGTATGAAATCTGATTTATTTTATCTGAAATTATTAGTTTATCGTCATAACACATGTATTATTTTCTGCTTAGCACAGGTTACACAAAATAAATTAGTGAAGTCAGCTCTGCTATGAATAATCAGCTTACAGTGGTGTCACATTTCACTCCAAATCTATTTTCCACAGAAGAAACAATGTCTTTTTCATCTTGCAGTAAATTCAGCATGATCTGGTGACTGTGTCATCATGTATAGCAGGTTATGAGTAACACACAACAGTTCAAGTCATGGGAACACATCCTCAGGGTGTAAGTAATCACTTGTTCACCAGGGCTTTGTGAATCCTCGAAACAACTTCAAAATTAGGCAGGAGCGCAGCGGCCTGGGCCAGTTGGGGAAGCTGCGTGTAGGTGGAGGTGCGGAGGTACTGGAAAAGGTCCTGGAAGCTGTGGAAATGAGAGGTGAGGTGAGGCGGCACACCCAAAGACAACCCCAGCTTCCTTAAAACGTAGATGTGGTTGGGAGAGTCGAGCAGCAGGGACAAATCCTGGATGGTGTCGTAGCTCAGCATCTCGATACTCTGACCTGAACAGATTCAGAACAACAGCGAGAACTTGAAAAATAAGAGCTCAGAATTTAAACACCCAACTGGAGAATATTTAGATCTTTAAGGTAAAGCACGTACCTTGAGCAATCTCCCATATTGTCTGTAGTTTTTGCTCCACCTAATGTTTATATAGTAGATGAAGCAGGATTACTCATTCGTTTATTAACTAATAAATATATTTGATCACTGATGCTTACAGTAATTCAACAGATATACTATGATTTAGAATAAATTAATTGATTATCATATACTTATTTGACTTATTGCTCATAAAAGCACTGAGAAAAAGTTATTTAGATTCACATATAAAATATTATCACCTTCCTAAAAAGTAATTTTTTGTTAAAAGATGATTTGGGGGGGAGAAAAAAAAAAATCACTTTTGGCAATTATTTTAGGAAGGTGACAATATGGAAATTGTCCACCAGATTTAACTAAAAACCAGGGTACTATAAATTACCCTTTATGCCACAGTATACAACTTTTCTAAAAATATGTTTAGTTCACAATTTTTAAAATAATTGTCATCTAATCTACTAATCAATAATTGTTAACTGGAATATACAGACTAACAATATTCCCTTTTGCCGACAGACCATTACAGTCAGAGCAATGATTAAACCTAAAGTGTACAAAAAATATGCAGACTTTACATTTAAGCTAAAATAAAAATATAGATATACGTAAAATAAAAAAATGGGGTTAAAAAGAACCTTTGTAAATATGTTCTACCCAAAACGTGATCATTTGTAGCATATTTTGCTACAAATAAAGTGTTCATTTTAGGCCTTTCTTATTTAAAAAATGAAATAACTTATTTGTTCATTTGCATTTTTAATGTATTTCTAATATTGTATAAAATTAGCTTAAGTGGTTAAATGAAAAATCTTCAAAAAGTGCCACGTTTTTTATCCAATTAATTGATTAGTTGGCAGAATAATTGATTACTAAAATAATTATTATTTGCAGCTCTACTATTCACTTCAATAGATGAAGAAAAGTTCTTTAAAATGAACTTTAAAACTGAAGTTTGAACAAATCTTAAGACACAGAGCGCTCAGCAAAGGTCTCAGTGTTGCTGCTGTGAGATTCTCAGAAAATGAGGAAAAGAAAACAAAGTACCTCCTCTGTGGTGAAGCCTTTTTGTCCCTCCTGCATGATGTTATCTTGTTTCTGACTGCAGGGCTTGATGTTGGTGGTGACATTAATCACGATAGAAGTGGGATGCAGCTCACTCTCATGGCTCAGTGAGTTTGGGCCTCTGGGTAGTTTAACGTTTTAAAAAAATAGAACATAGATTAAATAAATGCTGTTCTTTGTTCCAGATTTCACAGAAAACATACCTTGGTGTGTCTTCGGGTGAGACAGGCTCTGAAGGACGTTCTTGTTGTGTTGCTCTCTCTGCGTGACCGGAGGGACATTCATACTGAAGGTCTGCTGCAGACAGCAAACCTTCAGGCTTTAGACGGCGCTCAGGAATCTGCTCTGAACAAAGAAACATGTTTAGAATCTCACTTTTGTCCAATGAAACAGTAAATATGGATAAAATGCTAATTATCTAACTTACTGAATCTTTTTGCAGTCAGGAGGAGAATCCAAAGTAACAGAGAAATAAGAAAAAACAAGGACGCTATTGCAGCGCCGATAAAGACCACAGAAAGACTTTCCTCTTTTATTCCTGAAAGAAGAACAAGAAAACATGCAAAAAAATTAAAAACATGTTAAGAGTTCAGGTGGAAATTTACATGCATTCATCAGGGATATGAGTATCTTGGTATTTTGGAGATCTATGGTTATACAATTAACAACATTATTGAATTTTAAAAACAACAAAATAATAAAAATGGAGGACTACTCAGTCAACATGTGATTGCAGGCCCCATGCGGATTTTTATCAGGCAGAATGAGTATTTACTGGGCTTGGAGTCACGCTAGGCTTCTTGTCGGGTCCATTTACAACTCATATTGGCAGCGTAAATTTCTGGGTCTCGAAAAGGTTCAGATCGTACAACAAGTCCCCTTTTTACCCTGAGTTGTCCTGCATCAAACATATATAGATGCTGTTAACATGGGAGCAGAAAACAATCTCTGAAGACGGCTAATTTTTCTGACTATTTATGGACCCAAATGTAAATGTTGGTTGGGTACCTTCAAATTATTCAACTGCATCTCACTTCAGGAGCTAGCCTGTTGAAATCGCAACAGGATTAAAGAAAGTTCACAAAAATTCCAACTTGTGCACCAAAATCTTGTTTTCAGTCATTTATGTTTGTTGTATGATTATTAAAGTATTACATTTTGATGATAGCCATAGCCATTAAGCTTGCAGGTAAATTTCTCTCTGGATCTTTATAAAGGTAAAGGTAAACGGTAAGGTAAAGGTAATTTTTTTTATATAGTACATTTTCAGCAACAAGACAATACAAAGTGCTTTACAGGAATTAAAAGGTAATACAAACAAAATAACAAACCAAAGGAAAGAGCAAAAGAAGAAAAAGCTAATAACGTTGATTCAAAGTAATAAACTAGATACTCCAATTCAGGTTTGGTAGATAAGTATAAGAAAGTATTCTCTGGTCTAATTTCTTTTCCGGTTTGGAAGAATAGGAGTCTAAAAGTAGTTGCTAAGTTAGTTTTTATGGGTTCCAAGATCTAATCCCTGCTCTGGGTTGCTAAATACTGTAAGTGTAAGTAATTATCCTCTGGACTTCTAGGTTGCTAGATAACTATAAGTAAGAAATCTCTGGATATATATAAATATTGAATTACCATTTGTTGTTGATTCTTCTGACTTTCTGACTGGTAACATGATGGCACTCTCTGTCAAACAAAATATCAGTTTCACAAAATCACCAATAGATAGAGGAACTTTTGCATAAAGTTTTGTGTTGTGTCACTGGTTTATCTTTGGGTCTTACGTGTTTTTGAGCCTCGAGAAGTAAAGTGCAAACACTCTTTGTGGACTGTGTCATGACTGTCACAAGGAATACACAGCAGTTCCACCTCCCCTGTCAGGCTCTTCAGCTCATAATATCTGCACATACAAAGTATATCAGCTGAAACTAGTAACAAAATGCGACTGGTGTTTTCTCTGGCGCTGTGAATGGGACTAACCCTGGGAGACAGTGCCCACACACAGTGTCACTGGTGGGTGAACAGGCAGTCAACGCCAGGCGGTTCAGCAGGTTGCACTGGGTGCATCTCCTGCAGGGATCCACACCCGTGCCTGTGCTGAAGGTCCCTGCTTCACAAGGAATACACACCCCATCCCCTCCATAGCCAAAGCCACAGTCCTGAAAGTGATATATGGTGTAGATTTAGTGTCAGTGGGCTTTAAAGGAAGAAATGATGCTGTGAAATAACTTTGCATTACCCCTGACAGCTGTTCTCCGGGTTTACAAACAGGGCATGCAACACAGGAGCCATTATGCTGTAAGTACTCCGCCTGATCACATCTAGGCTCAGATTGCACCTATGAACAAAGGAGGGGGATCAATTATAGGAGTTTAGAAACAAGTAGGTAAGACTACAAGCCAAATCAATCCTTTCTATTGTTTCACCATCACTAAAGACATTTATAGAGCTTTGCAAAAGATTTGTTTCCTGAAGTTTCTTGGATGTTGTCAACTATAGTCACAAACACAAAGAAATGCATCTTTCCCATGTAGAAGGATAATGAAGAATGGTTTTAATTTTTTTCTAAATGTTATTTTACAAAAAGTGTTGCATGCTATTCAGCCCCCCTGGTTATTACCCAGTTCCTTCCTTGGAATACATACACCCCTAACCACTTTGCACAACAAAAGCTAGGATGTTTTTGGCCACTCTACTTTTCAAAATTGGATGGAGATTATACATTTTCAAGTCTGTTACATCAATGTATGTTTTCTAGGGCCAGTGTCCTGCTTTAATGTGTTATGGTCTGCTTTAAAACACATTAATCAAACTCCTTGATCCCCCTCAATATATAGAAGTTTTGCCAAAATCCACAAAATACTAACAATATTTAGGAAAATCATGCACTGTGCTATCACATTTAAGTGACAGTGAAAAAGGAAAGTAATAAAAAGACAGACATACCATCAATATGAAAGAAGCTCCAATCAGAAAAGTAAACATGCCCCTTCTTTATTGTGTTTGTTCCAACTTGAGAAAACACAACCTTAAAAATGATTTCACGTTAAACTAAAACAAAAACAACACATTCTGAGACAGAAAGTTGAATGGATTAAAAACGTCAAACACTTACGATTTTTTTGATGTCTGTTCAATATCTCCACACCTTCTGTGTTCGTCCTGATCTAAAAGTTTCTTAGAGCAGGAATTCAAACAGTGGGAAAGATCTTTGGGAAATCCCATCGCTCTACATCACCTGTGACGCAGGAGGGGTTCCCAAGCAGGGTAACCTTAGACCAATGAATACAAATCCCCCAGATGGGGCACTTCACGTCACAAACCGGTCGTCTCAGATTCTCTCTGGGGAAGGGAACCCTCTCTCGCTTTACTCCGGACCACTGAGACGAAAAGGGAAGGGGATAAAAATAGATGAATGAGGTCCTTGTTAGCGGTTCTTAGTGCAACAAAGAGACTTTGTTTCTGCATTTCTGGGGTCAAATCTTTGATTCTGGTGCAAGCAACACCTTGGTAAAGTCTAGGCTCATGGTGTGGATGACAGAAAAGTTCATAAACTCTTTCAATACAAAAGGTTGCAATACAAGGTTTGGCCACTAGATGGGAGTATCGAGCAAGAAATAAAGGAGAAGGTGAAGGAAAAATCACTCAAAGTTACCTTTTGCTTAAAAATGTACCTTTCTGGTTAGAAAACATGAGTGTAAAAATTTTGTTAATACTCACTGATTGTTAATTTTTTCAGTGTTGTAATAGTCTTGGCCTGTCTTCAATTCTTTACAGCTGAAAGCCATTGGATGTGTCACAGAAAAGCCAATTAGGTTTGTTTGGACAGTTATCACTTGAAGATAAAACTCAAAGCATGAGAATATTAAGCTGAACTCATGACTTGATAAAACCTACACACAAACACACGCACAGGAGCACATAGTAACATCCGCATGTTGTGGCCGTCACCATGGCTAATGACACAAATGAAATGACAAACCATGTTTTCTGTTGCTTTAAGTCATGTATTTGCAGAAGCTGCTGAAACATTTATAGGTTTGTTGTGCAACGAGATGCAGAGATATATTGTTGTCTTCCAAATTGCAAATTTTCAGCTTTGACTTTTATTCAAAACTTTTATGCAACATCAAAACTATGAATTTCTTTTGTTTGTTTCATGAAGTTTTTTGTTAAGCAATAGCATGTTTGTTGGTTAATTTTATTGCTTGTGATTAATGAGTAACTCCAGAAACCAAAGGGAGTGGGTGTGGAGATGTGCTCATAGAGTAATAAAGGAACATTTGCCAGCTGTCATGGTCCACACAGCTTCTTGATAAGTGAAGTGAGAGTTTACTTTGACAAAACATTTAATAACATAAAACTGGATCCTTAGAAAGTGAGAACATAATGGTAAGTCTCATTTTAGTTATCCTAAATTCTTAGCATGCTATTATTTCTTGTTGAGAAGGCAAATGAATAAAACATGAAAGATTTTCCTGCTCTTTTACCGCAGATGAACACCTGAGTGCTGAAGAAGTCCTGAAGTTTTGTTTCAATTATTGCTGCCATGACGTCAATGAGAAGCTTAACTTTTCTGATAATATGTTTGTCTATATTGATGTCACTGTGTCCTCTAAATTCAGGTAAGATTAAATAAATTGCCCAAAGTAGCGCCTTTGGAGTATGAAGTCATGTATATGTTTTTATTAATTAAAACACGTGAAGTGAGTGCTTAGAAAAAGTATTTTTTATGTGTCCTCAAATGTATTTATTACTCTGCAGAGTTCGTGTGATGATGTTGTTATATCAAACGCTGCTGTCAAATAACATCTTTAATTTAACAAATATGAATTTGATGCTAATAATTTTATGCTAAATAATGTCTTTACTAAACGTGGCAGATTGAATTGATCAAGAAAGTCTTTTGTGGCACATCTAATGATTATTGATTTATGGTGACATGATTGTCGTAGTGACAGGAGTGCTCACTTGGTGCATTGCAGAGGTTTTGAGGGGCTCATTGCTTTTATCCAGTATGATTTACGCCTTGTGTAATACCTTGATAGTAAGAAATATTTTTTTAAATGACTGCTTTCAGAATTTTTTGCATCTTATGAGATTTTACAGTTTGTTTTTATAAAGTATTAAATACTTATTCTACTTTACCACACATAATGTACAGGTTTATTTGTTGTCATTTGTTTTTAGGTGTTGTTTGCCTGAGTTGGTACCAACATCTGGCACTATTTTCATGCCAATAGAAATACATTTAGAAAAATTACTCATTTTATTAATGTTTGCTGTATTTACAGATGTGTAAGTATTATACAATTGTTTTGTAAATTTTCTACAGTCTTCATTAATCTTTTCTGTGCGTCCTCTCAGCAGCCAACTCTGCCATCACCAGTCTGTGGGGAAAGAAGTTGGAGTTTAAAGGGCCTCCATGTTTGTGGCAGCTCAACCCTGAAGTTAGCATTCCAGCTCTGACAGATCTGAGCATCTGCATTAATTTGAAACGCACCATTTCAGCACAATGGACAGGCTTTCTTTATAGATCTACAAAACGGAAAGAGCTGGGACTTGAAGGCAATAATTCACATTTAAAAATTTGGCTTTTTGGAAAACAATACCAAGTAAATCAGGAGCTCTTATTAAAGAAGTGGCATTCCATCTGTCTCACATGGTCTGGTAAAAACCAGAGGCTGAAGGTGTACTTAAATGGACTTAATGTAAAAAATCAACTTTTTTATTCAGATGACGCACACCAACAGCTGGCACAAAATGGCACTCTCACTCTGGGGGTTTCTCATAGTGTTCTCCCTAATGGTGAACTGAAGCCGGAGAGCGGTAACAACTTGCTTGGTGAGATAGGTTTGTTCAGGATGTGGGGGAAGGAGTGGAGCGCTGAGGAGGTGAGCAGTCTGGGTTGCGCAGACGGAGATGTAGTGAGCTGGGATCTGCAGCAGTGGAAGAATGACTGTCCTCCTGTCCCAGACAACACTCTAATCTGTGGTAAATATGGGATTTTATTTTTACTGATATAACTGTTGATATAAATCTGTCTGAAACACTGTTTCTCATTGTTTCACTAGAAGCTAAACTGTAATTAACTGGGAAGGTAAGGGGGCTCTTTTATGTAAAATCAACAGTTTTGAGCTTTACTTCATGTTACAATGTTATTCCCGCATCAAAAATATACCTGGAGTGTTGTCTTAATTCTTAGATACATGTTTGAGAAATCTTTTAAGCTCCATGACAATCATTCAGCTCCTTCAGACTAGCCAGCAGCAATTAGCAAACACCTAGTGGCACTGTACATCTGCTGAGCTCATTATGCAAGATACTTTTCAGTGAAACGCTGGTAAAATGTTGCTAAAGGTTTAACAGAGGAGCCATGTTGTGATAACTTCCTTAAGGTGGAGTTGCAGAAAGAGCAGGAGTTTTTAAAGTGACAAATGCCCAATTTCAAGGTGCTAAATTACAAAGTAAAGTCATATTTGATATATATAGCATTTTTCTAACAACTCAAGTTAAGATAGTTACTTGATTGTGCCATAAAATGACACTATGTTCTTGAAAAACATAATACTGCTCTTGTAAGGGATAAACCAACACTAATTAGATTTTAATGGTGAAATGAAGGAAGAGTTATGGTTTCAAAATGGTTTTTAATTAAAATATAAAAAATAAATTGCAGTCAGCCAGAAAAAATACTTTGAAGTTTGTAGATATAATGTGACAAAGTGCAGAAAGGTTTAAGAAGCATGATTACTTTAACAAACCTGCAAAACTACATTTTGAAATCATTCTATTTTGCTGACTTTGGAGTCAAAGAAGAAATAATCTGACTTCTCTAATTTTGAGGTTCACAACCCTATTAATGAATCTAACATGGTCCCTTTTTTCCTATTTTTAAGGCTGGTCTAATTACAAAATCAAAATGTGGGTGATCGTAACCAACCTCAAAAATCCTGAAAACTGCTCACTGGCTCTGGAAGGAATCACAAGAAACTGGGTACAAACATCTGCTGTCACACATGTTGATATGGGAATCTAAATGTAAAGACACTGAGCACATTTTCAACCTATTTTCAAGTCTTATGCTCTGTTTTTAAAGTGCATGTATAGTGGGAAGAAGGGTGTAAAATTGATGGAGTTTATGGTGTAATGAATAGAATAGAATAGAATAGAATAGAATAGAATAGAATAGAATAGAATAGAATAGAATAGAAACAAAAAAAATGTCCCTCAATGGGAACAATTGAGGGACATCTAATGACCCATCCTGTCATTAGATGGGTGACCAGTAAATGATTGGCCAACTATTTGGAAGTGAAATTTGGATAATCTATCAACAGCCTACGATGGCCTTAAATTACAGTATTCAGATAATTTTTAGATGAATTACGGTGAAAAACATGACCAATGTCTTTCCTTTGAGTCAATTTAGCCTGCTCCATGTCATTAGATGGGTATTGATTAGATGAATTTTGGATTCTGCAGGTTTGAGAGTGATTAAGTCAAGCGAAACAAAGGCTTTCAAAAACTGTAGTTAATAAAAAGTCATGATTTGGAAAGAGAGTGGCTACTTTTCACATAGCTTTTGCCTTAACAAATTAATAAACTTCAAAAACTTGATCTTGTTCTTTCTCTGGTAATCTTTGTCTAATAATAAAACTGTTTTAACATTTGAAACATTTAAGAAATCTATAATGTATTAATTTAAGCCAAATATATTTGAACACCATTCAAAAACAAGGCAGATATGTAATAGTGTGACAGGTCAGAAATAAAACAATATTTGTTGAGTATCTTATCATTTTCTGTTTTTCAGCTTGTGAATGTTTTCCCCAAAAACATTTCTGTCCAAGACATTTCCGTTTCATCTCAAAGGTAACACATTTCTCTTCTTAAACTGCAGTGATGGAACAATTACTGTAGTAAAAGTACACAGAATGGGGTTTTATAGTTATTTATGGTTTGGTTTACCTGACAATTGCAGAAGATTTAATGATGGTTTCATTTTGTAGTAGGCATATAAATCTATGGTCTAGATTTAGCTGATTACATAATCCAAATACATAATCCAAAAAGATGTTTAATAGTAAAACCTCTTTAAAATTATGCATACAAAATGTGCTAAAGAATAAACAAATAAAAAACTGACAGACTTAAATTTGACCCATCTGTGTTCTCTGCAGCCCAACATGCCAAGCGCACCTAGATGAGGTACGCCTTTAAATAATGCATGTTAATGAAAACATTAATAGCTAAATAATCTTCTTTTTCTTAAACAAACTGCAAACATATGCCACTTTTAAGTAAAGATTTCCAACTGTTTCTGCTTTGTAGGATTTGGCAAAAAAGTCTAACCGAGTCTGTAAGAAATGGTGAGATTGGCAGAAAGTATAAAAATAAAGTGCTGCTTTACTCTTATATTCATAATCTGTTTACATGCTCTCATATTTCCCCTCTTTAGTTTCGGCTGTGAGGTCTATGTGAGCGTGGATCCTGCTGCAAACGTGAAAACAGTTCAGACTGACATTTCTGTCTTACTGAGTACAAACTTCTCTTTCGACTTCCTGACCATAGAAGCCGTCCATGACAGCATCACCGTACTTCCTGCTGGTGAGCCCATGTCTTCCAATACGCTACAGATCAATAATCACACCCAGCAGTCACATGGAGGATTATTAATTTTAAAGGGGATGTTGATTTAAGCACATTCAGTAACTGCTTCACTTTTTTCAGTTCTGGTGTTTTATCAGCATGATGTAATGTTTTAATGTGGCTGAAATGTCAACTCTGGATATTGACCCTTTTCATGTGACGTCACGCTCTTCAGAAATTTGTCCGCCATGACGGACGACAAATAAAAAAAATTAAAAAAAAAATAAAAAAATGACGGACGACAAAACAACCTCTCCTTTAAAGCCAGTCTAAAAACAGACATCGAGTAGCCTAAAATCGCTTTTATTTAGTTGATTTCACTTTAAAGATAGTCATTGGGTGCTGTACGATCGGCTGCATAAACAGAAAAGGATGGAAACCAAACTTGTCATTTTATTGCATAACTTTTAATGAGGAAAGATGGCGGCGATGGGTAGCAACGGTCAATCATAGCGACTGCTAGCCCTCGGTGTAACCGCGGATTTGTAGCAAACTCTTTTCACAAGGTAAGAATGTTAAAGTTCATATATGTTATAAATAAGTGTGATTAAAAAGATATTAAATATCATTAACGTGAAGACAATGCCTCACTGTCATATCCTAACATGTATGGAAAAGCCTGGTTAGCATCTCGTCTTTTGTAGGTTTTTAAGGCTACTCCAGTTTAAGGGGAAACGCTGTTTATTACAGTGATATAAATCATGTGGCGTGAATTCAGACAAAGTCGGTAATTAGAACAACACATCAGAAAGGAGGAGGAGGTATGAGCTAGCTGCTTCCAACTTTTGCTAATACCACCGTCTGTGAGCCCAATCCAGGTGTGTTACCTTCACAGGCAAATTAGTTCGACTCGAACAAGTAGAAACCATGAATAAACTGCCTAAAACAACTTTGGAAAGCAATTTCATTCGCTCTGTTCACTTCCAACGTCCATCATGGCATAGTTGTAAAGGCTCAATCCATTAAACTTCTGTTTTCATGTTCCTTTGTTGGGTTGTTTTCTGGGTGAATTCCCAGACATTAATCTCCAATCAATATGTTTTAAAATTTTTAAAAATATTCTTACATAATGTGGTACAAGAGGATTTGGATTACTTTTCTTTTTCAGTGGCTGATATTTATTTTGATGGATCATTTTCTGTCTTGTAGTGATTTCCCCTCTTGTGACAGAACCACCACCAACTATTACGCCTTCATTAACCACCTCAGGTGAGGTTGTGAATTTTTTTTTAATAAACTTTAATAGAAACATTTGTTAAGTTTTAATAATTGTGTTTAATTTTGTTTACAGAAAAAGGTTTATCCGAGACCACAACACCAAGACCTCCTAAGTTTTCAACAACAGGAGAACCTGTAGATCGCACTGTAACAGTTGGTTAGTTCTCCATTAAAAAAAATTTACTGTTGAGAAAATAGAGTGTAGAAATAGATCTTTTTCTTAGTGGCTGACATTAAACATTTCAATGCGGTTGTGATCTTTAGTCTTTCATTTGTCTTTAGTCAGAGGCTTCTTCAAATTAGCTGCAGTACAAACCGCTACAGGAGGTCGTTGCAACCATCACCATCTGCAATAACTTTGAAGAATTTTAGATTTAGAATTTTTTAATATGAATTAAAACAATATTTAATTTTCCTTTGGGACCAATGAAGAATTTTAGAATTTGAATTTGCCGAATGCAGAACATTTTTTCTTACTTTTTCCAAATCAAAAGTTTACATGTTCTTAGTACCAGGTAATGATTTGGTAGAATTACTTTTGCAACTGTACATGGTAGAAATTTTTCCTAAAGGTTTTCATAGCCTAGTTTTCTGGATTTTCGTCCCACTTCTCCTGACTGATATGGTGTAATACATAAAGAATAAACAGCAATTTTCCCAATTTTCCCATGTGTGGTTTTTATTCTTACTGAAGAAATGTAGTCAACTTAAAACTGTGATGTATTTAAAAATGTTTAAAATGTAAGCATAGACTGTGTAATGTAACCTCTTACATTTTTCTCCTTTTGCAGCAAAGCCAGATCAGTTTTTTCGAGTTAAGTTGACCTTACTCATTAAAGGAATCCTGTCAAAGCCTACAGACATCATTGAGGAATGGGTAAGAACATTAACATAATCACTGAGAAAAATTATATTCACAAAAACATTTATCCCTTTTTTCTTAAAGCTGCAAGAAATGCTTGAGACCAATAACAGTATGAGTGTGGTGAATCTTGTCATAAAAGAAGTTTATAACAGGTGGGTTTTCCTTCAGTCTTTGTGCACAATTAGTATTCTAGATTTTAATATTTTAAATTTGGCTCTGTCTTTAACTGATACATATTTTACAGGAGGATGGGAGAATACACTGGTTTACTGGTAAGTATGCATTCCAGTAAAGAAACAGGACAAATCACATCTTTAGATGGACATTTTTATCAATCTGTTTTATCTAAATGAAGTAAAATCTCTGCTTTCTTGTTTTCCAGACTCCCAGCAGCAAACAGAATCAGTATGTGAATAAAAGACAATCTGCTGTTTTTAGCATATTCTTATCCTTTAGATTTATTGTTTAGTTTTATGTATGTGGCCTTCATGCTAATCCTTTACGTTATCTATAGATTTAACTGCACCTTCCATGTTCAAGAGTATCACAAGAACAATGTGGATGAAGTTGAGCGATTAATTCATTCTGTCTTGACATCAGGATACAAAAACATCTCTTATACAATTCAGACAACAAATATATTAATCAAACACATAGGTAAGCTGTGTTTCTAAAATAAATAGTATTTTGCAATAGTATCATACCATTTCAAGCTTATTTTTTATGACATTATCGTAGCAAAATTGAATGCATTTTATTTCTATTTTATATGACAGACACATAAAACAATGTAGTTTCAGACTGTAATTTTATAAAGTGTAATTTTTTTATGTTAAAAGAATCTAATTGAAAGTGACATGCTGGCCTCATGTAGTCTAATCTTTTTATTTCTTCTTTTTTAGAGCCAAAAAGCTGTTTAGCAGAAGATACCTCATCATTGCATGGGCGATACATTTGGCCAGAAACATTTCCCCAAGTCACTGCAGAGGTGGGATGCAGGAAACCAGTATCGAATCGAGCCTACAGACTTTGGTAAGAAGTGGCCAGTCTTGGTTTGCAGGGGAAAATCATTATTTAATCTGATTTGTACCAGTATTTTGATGCAAATGAAACATAATAAGATGTTGACGTGCTCTGCAAAAAGCTTTTTTCCTAGAATGTGTTTTATAATTTTATACAATATATTATTGACTAAGCTGTGATCAGGGTTTCAGTCATTACAAATATTTATTTTGCACTTGTGTACAAAAGCTGATAATATTTAGCATTTGCTATCTTTAAACTGAGAACCTACAGCAAATACCAAAACAATCTGTTAATTAAAGAGCAGCAAACTATTCCCTCAGCCATTACAGCTCCATCGCTGCCATCTTGAAGCTTGAACAGGAAATCATTTTAAAGAACATGAATCATTACTGTAATTAAAGGCTCCAGTGTCATGCACTATCTAACAATATTACTGTGTAATGATGACTTTTATGGTTTGTCAATAAATGTTGGGTCGATGCCTATTGAGCTCATAATCAGCAGAGGACAGTTTTATTATTATTAATGCTACTGTTCTTTACAACCTTCAGTCAAAACGTGTAAAAATGCAAAACAAATAGCAAATTGTCTTCCTTTTTTTAGTAAACTAGACATTGAAACTGATATGACCAGCTGGGATGATCCTAATATCACAAACTGTGACAAGTTTGCAACAATATCAGACATCGGCAACATTACAGTCACACCTGGTAAGAGAATCAGCCACACACACTTTCATTTATTCCTATAGGTAAAACAACACGATCATAAATAACACAAATACAAATGATTTTTAGATAATGCAGCAGAGGTTGTGGACATAATTCAGGACCTCATAGATGTTCAGCTCAGAAATAACTCCCAGTTGTCTTCCTCTGAGCTGCGATTGGTGATGGAGAAGCTAAGTGAAGTGGTTGATGTAAGCATCATTGAACCTAAAGTTGGCACTGACATTGTCAACATCGTGGCCAACATCCTGCTTTCTGAAACTGACGTCACACCAGTCGCTGACACGTAAGGAGAAAGTGTAATGTTCAATTTTCTATATTACTTTTCTGTGACTTTTTAATTTTTTTCCTTCTTCATTCTTTGGGAAAGTGTCCTTGATCTTACAGACCAGATGGGGAACAGTATGGAATTTCAAGGGGAATCTACAAATATCAAATCTCCTGCGCTTGCCCTTTCCATGATTAATGTCGATCCAGATGAGTTCAGTGGCCTCACCTTTGGTGTGTCTCTGTCATCTGCAATGAACCCTGAGGTGAGCTGGTATGATTGTAATAAGACTGTCACTCAATACACTTCAATGATCTACAGCTCTGGAAAAAATGAAGAGCCCGCTGCATGAACCCCATTGAAAACCTCCTGGTTATTCCAGCAAATACTGATTTCTGAACTCTTCATTAGTACCGTATTTTCCGCACTATAAGGCGCACCGGATTATAAGGCGCACCTTCAATAAATGGCCTATTTTAAAACTTTTTTCATATATAAGGCGCACCGCATTATAAGGCGCATAGAATGGGCTCTTTGCACGTCCGCGTTCGGGTTAAAGCGGCTCAATTCTGTCCGATCTATTGAAAACGGCACTTTATACTGGGTGTCTGCAGGGCTTTTCCAAGGTAACAATTAATAATGTACATGATCCGAAGCCCCAACAAGTAAACTGGAGAAAGGTTTTAAGATGTTCGCCTCATTATACATTCACAGATACGAAGGT
>CAEFZX010030839.1:0-20099 GCA_903066825.1 Alfaro cultratus | reverse complement strand
TGCAATTAATATTGTAGTAAGTAAGATAAATGTAAACACACAGGTATATATTTTATAGGTAGATTTACCATATATCTGTTAAGATGCAGGCAAAAGTTACTTGAGAAAGATTTTCCCTTTATTTCATATCTCATTTTTGTATTTCATTTGTAACCTGTTTTATATCCCACTGAGCAGTGGAGAGGGAAAATTAAAAAAAAGGAAAAAAAGAAAAAGAAAAAAAACCCTTGGAACTTCAGCTCGCCGAACTGTTTGGACGTTGTTGTTCAACTGATTTGTTTGGTTGTATTGGAAACTGATGTTTTTGACTTATTGTGTTAATCATTGACTCTGAATGCTGAACTGAGAGAATAAAGTCTTTGTTCAAAAAAGAAAAAAAAAAGCTCATTTTAGGGAAAAGGCTAGAAAGGGGCAGTGCACTGCTATTGTCTGTGCTAATGTTAATGCACTGCCTTCTGAGTTTTGCTTTAGCAAAAGTCAAAATCTGATGTTTAGTTTGTGGGTTACCAGAAAACGCTCTCATCTCTTAGCAACAACATATTAACAACAAATATTGTTATTGTTCAAAAAACATAAAAAAAAATTCTGCTCTTTTGAAATACTACTTAACAAGAATTGTGCAGTTGGTGAATTTTGCAGAGTGAAAATTATTATTTTTATTTTTTTTGCCATTGGCGGTAAATATATTATAAAACAGACATTCAATACAAAAGTAAAAATCTGATTTATACTTCATGGCAGTTCATCACCAGAAACAAAAGCTCATCTTTCAACACCAAATTAATAACAAGCAATATTATTGTTTATAAAACATAAGCTCTTTTGAAATACTGCTTATTTCAAAATAAGCACAGGAAATTTAGCAAAAGTAAATATCAGATGTTTAGTTTGTGGCATTTCGTTACCAGAAAACGCGCTTATCTCTTAGCAACAGATTAACAAATATTGTTATTGTTCTAAAAACATAAGATTTCTTCTGCTCTTTTGAAATATTACTTATGTTAGTAGTAGTATAGCTTTTATAGTATAACTTACTAAATAAATGTGTTTTTTAGTGATAATATTGTTTTATTCGCTGAATTTTAAGCTGCAAACTCGTGTGAAGGAAGGTCCGTTTTTTGGCATCACTTTTTGGGACAACGCTGGCAATAATTCATAAATTCACCAATGAGCGAGTCTGGCTGAACAAAACTAATAAAAACATTTTTAATGCCACTGAGCTTCAGATTAAATACCATTTAAGGCCTTAAATTCAACCAAATTAATGTAATTACTTTTAATGCGTTTTAATGCCCCAGAGAAACATTGCAGCTCATCTTCTGTTTATTTCCTTGTTAAAAATGGATCTGTTGTCTCTTCCATATTGTTGCTTAGCCTCTAAAGTTTGGAACGAAGGGATCCGACCGTCGGTTTATTGGAGCAGAACTCTTTCCACCAGGACGGACGCTCCAGCACCTGACTGCCTTGCACCACTGTGGACCACAGGTTCTTATACAGCTGCAGACAGAAGAAATGATCTGGTGAATAAAGTTATTTAAAATGTCATGCACACCAGAAACAATAATATTAATTGATATTGTGTCCATTAAGACTTGAACAGATGCTTATTTGCACTTTTATACTGTTCACACTTTAGTCCAAAGTTACTCATAGCTTTGGCAGATTTAGGTTATAAGTAGTTATTGTATTTTGCCAACACGTTTCTTAAGACTAAATACATTAATGTAATTTTAGAGCGGTCCAGCTGCCATCTTGATTTCAGTCTGACAGAAAACCTGATGATGGAACGTCACAACATGAGTATTCAGCTGAATGTGATCTCATAACACAAATTAACACAAAAAAAGGAGGTATTAGATGGTTTTTATACTTGTGTGGAACAAAATAATTATTTACAGTGTGTTTACTTTAACCAAATAGTTTATTAAATCATTGAAAGTTTTTTTTTTTTTTTTTAGAAGTTCCTTATATTTCAGTTTTTATGAATTGAAGCATTTCCTGTCGCTGCTGCTGCGTTTCTCCGCAGAGAGCAGGGGACCAACCACAAGGGGAAACACCTGCAAAAGTGAGTGTTCTTTGTCAGCCTTTTCTTTGCACTTGACTGAAATGAATAATATTCACACCCTGCAGCTGAAACCATTGGACCCGAGGTGCAATATGAGATAATGATTCAAGGCAGTTCTTAGAAGCTAAACTTTTGCTGACACTGTGCATTGGTTGCTTTGTGGTTTGAACAAGGTCATGATGTTCTGTCTGATTATCCGTTTGACCGATACCTCGTGCCCTCTCACCTCCTTTCTTTTATGAGAGGTGTTGATCTTTTACAGGAACTGTTTTGTTCACACCCGCCCGTTGGGTATGAAAAAGATGTGTATAAAATCTGACATTCTGTATGATGTATTCAGAGCTTGTCTAACAGTTTTTGACTGTGTTTCAATCTCTCCACTTGCAAGCGTTTTTAATAAATCTGTGTTTGTTCTTTTAAACCTTTTGCATCCTGGTCTTAGATAATTTTCTAACTCCACAATTTTGTGGAGTTAGACACAGAAGAAAACTCTTTTCTTCGGGATCTGTCTCGCCGGTGGGATCCAAAAGAGGGCTGATCACCGGGACCCGGAGCCTTCTAGGTTCTGAGGTTTTTCCTCTATCTCCAACAAAGAAAAGTCTGTTGAGCAAAGGGGCTCTTCTGGAGCTCCACCGGGAAGATCGATCGTGACTGAAAACGACAACCAGGGGAGAACAAACCAGCGAAAAGCTTTAAGGTAAATACAGACTATCAGGGATAGATCTGTGTCAGGGTTTTAGGCTTAAAACACCTGAGGGTAGATTTTCCTGTGCGTAGGAAATCTAAACAGATAGGAAACAGAGTCTAAGCTTAGCTCTGTAGGTTTTGCTGATTGAAAAAAAAAATCAGAAGGATTGTACTAGGCTTAGACAATCAAGGTTTTGTGCACATAGAGATATTTTAGGCTTAAAATATTCTCAAAGTCAGCTGCACTCGGCATAGACGACTGAGAGAAAGATACAGTAGTATAAAGTAGTACAGTGTATAAAATAATAACTTGAAAATGGGAGGATTTTTTGGTAAACACCCAGCAGAGGAGGATGAGGATGATTATGTTCCATTTGGTCCAGAAATAGATCACATGGTCAGGATTTATGGAAGAGTTTCTTGTCGACATGTTGCACAGTGGCATTCAGATTTTGATTTCCCTAAGAATGGCAGTTTAGAGGTAAATCACATTAGAGACCTAGAGAAAAAACTCCTAGCGCAGCACACTAGATTGATGCAAAACACAAAGATCTCTAAAACACACCTGCAAGCCTTACAATCACATGAGGAAGCATTTCAGCTCTGGAAAAGGGAAGCTTTATGTAGAGAGCAGAAACAGCAGAGTAAATTACAAATGGTCCAGAGAATAACGCACAAACAAAAAGAAAAGGAAAAGGCTAAAGAACAGAAAAAGTCTAACATAATGAAATGTGTTTCTTCTCATGCATGCACTTCGACGGTGGCTGACCCTGTCTTGACCCCGACGGCTCTGCTCTACCCATCACTGGCTGACCTGAGAGGTCCACCTACCAAACCAGCACCGCCTTACCACTCCAAAGGACACAAACCATGGTTTGTGTCCTCTTTTGAGACCCAGCTGATGACACCTACCCCTTCCCACCACCAACTCTGTCCCACTCAGCTCCTGGTTCCTCTGCCTCAGACAGCGAAAGGCAGGAACAAAGTGTCAAGAGGGGACAATGGACAGAACCTAAAGCACATGGAGCAGGTCTGAAGGTGGCTGTGGAACCTGACTCGAGGCCAGCTAAAAACACCAGGAACCAAAAGAAATTACGGAACGAGGCTCAGGCTGAGAATGCTGATGATGATGACGTCTACACTGATGTGGAGACTGTGAATGACCAGAATCCTCCTGAATCGGATGAGGACAAAGACTCGGCCCACACCACGTTCCTGGCCCAGATGACCACGAGGCCTAAGGGCAGGCGACCCAGGCACGTCCAGCAGTTCTCCATAGTTAAAATTCTGGTTGTGAGGGACTTCAACTCGCCTTCAGATCAGCGCAAACGGACGCCCTGGTTGCCATTGCAAAGGAAAATCTGCCAGACATCAGCAAGCGAGGGATAGCTGTGGGTGATGCCATCGAAGCTCTTTGCACCACCATGAGGCCAACATTTTTTGAACTCAAAATCATTTTGGCCCATGTTTATGGACTTGGAATGATCCAAAAGCTCCAGGGTCATTTCACTGAAGACCTCTGCCTCAGAGAAGTGGTCAAGCTCAGACCACCTGATTCTCATGGAGACAGTCTCAATAAACCTTACTGGGACAGACTCAGAGAGCTCCAGGATGATCTGAAAAAACATTACCCAGTCCGTCCGAACTTTAACACCATCTCAGCCTGTGTCCAGGGTTTGAAAGAAACTGTCCTGGATTACAGCCAGCGCCTCACTGAGATTTTTGCTGCCCACTCTGGTCTGCAATGACCAGAGGGAGAGAGTGAGTGGACCGATGAAGGTGATGCTTCTGCTTTTGAAGTGCTTCTCTGTCAGAAGTTTTTGGAAGGACTGACACCTGACATCTGCCATGGTGTGAAAACTTCCTGTGTTGGCTGGAATATCAACCCCAGAATGAAAAATCTCTTCACACATGCTCAACACAATGAGATGTTGTGCCACGACCGCAACAAAGAAGCCAAGGACAAAAAGGAAAAGAGAATGGAAGAAGCTCAGCTGACCCTCATCCGGCACATGACACAAGCTTCTGGCCGCAAACCTTCACCTGTTGACCAGTATGGAGGCTCCACCTGGGATCCATGCTTCAACTGTGGACAGATTGGACACTGGGCTCGAGATTGCCCCAGGAAAAGGCAGGGCCGAGAAAAAGGTCGTGGAAACTTTTTCCAACCACGTGGCGGTTCTGGCCAACGTGGCCGAGGATTCCAACCTCAGAGTGGTTTCAACGGTCAAAGACGACATTATTCCACCTGACTAGAGCCAGCAACAAGCGGGGAGCCGTTGGGTCAACACAGGTCTCAGCAAACCGCAAGTACCAGCACACACACATATATGACTTATCATCACAATGCATATCAGAGGTTGCCAATGCTGACAGTGCAAGTTAAAGGGGTAGACATACGTTTCTTAGTAGATTCTGGTGCCACCCAGTCTCTAATAAGACAGCAATGTCTCCCTGAAGCGCCCCTGTCTGGAAAAATGGTTCATTCCACAGGAGCTTCTGGTCAGGTCACACCTGAACCAGTCACAAAACCTCTAGATTTAACTGATCTGTTTACAGGTCAGTCCCTGACACACCAATTTTTATTATCTCCTGTGTGTCCAATTCATTTATTGGCTAGAGATTTGATGCTCAAAATGTCCCTCTGTCTCAAATGCACCCCTGAGGGAGTCCAAGTGGTTAAACAAACTGTAACAACCACGTTTTCCAAATTGACAATGCTTCTCTACATTTTTGAATGGCTGATCGCAGATCAACAAACTGAAACCATTCTGAGGGTAGCGCGTAACCGCGTGCCTCCAACGGCTGACGTAATGCCTCAGCAGCGTCTGCACTGCACGGTTCTGGCAACCACAGATCCAGCTGATGAGCTCGCATCTCTGCACATTACACACGTGCTGGCGGCACAACACGGCCTTCTTACTGGTTTCTCTGAGTCCTGCTCAACAACGATTTTTTCAGGCTCCTGAGTCATTTCCTCATGTTTCTCTGGGGAAAGATCCAGAGGACAGATGGAAGTCACTAGGACCTTTTGCTAAATTAGCTCACGAAGCTACTGATTGGATGATCCATTCACCTGGCATCAAATACTCTCCGTCTCTGCAAATGTACAGAGAACAGAGTATTGCTGATTTGTCTGCCTGCGCCTCGAAGGAAGTGATTGATGATAACTCATGACTGACCCTTTCTCAGTCCACTGGTTTTCATCCAGCACTTCAGACACTCCCTGAATATCTTTGGGCTTCTCACAAATATGATGTTGGACTAATTAAAGGTCAAGCTCCGATCTATATCACACCTAAATCTGATAATAGACCAAATGTGCATCAATATCCATTAAAACCTGAGGCAGTTCCAGGCATCACACCTGTTTTTAACTCCTTGTTGGAAGCAGGAGTGATTGTTCCATGCTCTGACTCCCCAGTAAGAACTCCTACTTTTCTGGTGAAGAAAATTAGAGACAAAGGTCAACCTGTTGAATGGCGTTTTGTTCAGGATTTGAGAGCAGTTAATGATGCTGTGATAGCTCGTGTGCCCATGGTCCTGAATCCATGTACCATTTAGTCACAGATCCCACATATTTCACAGTAGTGGATTTGGCTAATGGATTTTTTAGCGTTCCTGTCGATCCTGACAGTCGTTTTTGGTTTGCATTTCAGTTTAACGGTCGTGGTTTTACATTTAGTCGTCTTTGTCAAGGATTCTGTGAGTCCCCCGACTATTTTTCATCAAGAACTGAATGATAACTTAGCAGCCTCCAGTATTTAGTCTTTAATTCATTTATTTTAATTTGTTGTCATTCCTTTATTGCTCAGCGTTCTGACTCATTGTGGAAATGGCAAAATTGTCACTCTGGTTTGTATTTTTTTACCTCTCCAGGGCTGGGCATTTATTGTATTGTGTATCATTTATAAATCGATAAATTATCTTATCATGATGAGAATTTTTATTTATTTTTATAATAAATACCAGTTAATGATATTCAAAATCCCAAAAACTGTCTGTATTGCTGGGATTGTTAACTAGTTTCTTCACTGTTTGTTCAATGAGAGAATGAATACATATCAATAAATTTGAAAATATGATGAAATGCAATTACTGTGTCAGTTTAGTGACATAAATGACACTTATTTATGTGACTGTAATCCTAAAGAAGTGTATTGGAAATGGATATGTTGTTTGTTGGTTTGCTATGTAGTGACAGCGAGACAGCTAGCTAAAAAAAAAAGAAGTAATGAATAGTTCTTATCGTCACTTTTGTCATTACCAAAAATAGTATCATAAAATATCATGCTAACACTTTCAGTCCATATTGTCCATCCCTACCTCTCCATCAGCATTGGCAATAGGGGAGTTGAGGATGAAATCTGTGGGAGCTAAAACATCCACTAAAGCCACCGCTTCATTCTTCAGCTGTTGAGACAAAAAGGAATTTAAGATGACAATTCATGACTCAGATTTATGAAAAGATAAAAGAGATGACAAAACTGAATGCTAATGACTTCTGGAAAACACTCCCCACACACTCTGCCATCACTATTGCTAAGGAGGTAGTAGGAGGGAGGGATGTGTGTTTGTTGGTGCACACAAACTTGCTAAAATAGTTGACTTCTCATTTTTAATTTCAAAAATATATATTTGAAATAGGGAGGGGCTTAGCACGTCTGGCTACTAAAGCCTTGATTCATGTGAAAGGATGTGGGCAAAATGTTTAATTGGAGAAAGAAAAATACTCAGAAGCCAAACGGTTTTAAATCTTAATTGCTTTTGTTTTCATCAGTAATGCAAAATGAATGAAGAGAGGACCAGTTTAAATCAAATAGATGAGTGTGTGACCATCCTTTCATTTTAAAACACATTTTCAAGGTACACTTAATTGTTCTTTGTATATTTAAAGTGCAAATAAAGATATGTTACAGAAAATAATCACATTTGATATAAAATTGTCCATTTTGGGTAAACAATGCCTGTAATGAAGTATGAAGTTTCCAAGCAAGATATCACACACAAGCTGTTAGATCCTGGCTTCTTGAAAACTCTGAAAATGCAGCAGCTCAGTACACTACTGCATACACTACTCATACTTATGATTACTTATGTTAGACATGACAATATACCTCTGAGCAGAGTCTCAGGATGGTCAACTGGACCAACTCTGCTGGTTTCCTTCCAGTCATATAATCACCTGAACAAGAAGAGTATTTTGAAAAAGTACTAAAGTTATGCTACAGACAAATGTTATTGGTTTGTTTCCATTTAATTCAGAGAGGGTGACATACCCTGGAACAGTGTCGCCATGTGGTTGCTGAGACTCCATAGTCCATACAGGGCACACAGTTTTCTTAGGACTGGTTTGAGGTCAGAGGGCATGTCCTGATCAGTGGTCAGACTATGAAACCTCTGCAGGCAGCAGTGTTCAATGTAGGTCATAGCCAAGGACCTGCAGTAGTAAACCTGAACACACACATGGACATGCAGGTTAACAATGAACTTCTTTAAAATTGCTCGTATTTATTATCAAGTAAACTCCAACTGAAGAGAGTTGGGTTGTGTCTAGTTTTCTACTCTATTCCGGCTCTCGGTCAAGATTAGTAAAAAAGAGATGTTGTAGAATCAAAACACCTTAAACATATTTAACTGATTTAATTCATCTGCTCGTCAATATAATACCTGACAAATGAACTGGCATGAAGCTGAACAACATCATTTCAGAAGCGATTTAACTTTCGACACATTACTGTACACAAATAAGACTCATCTTTAATGAAACTGAAGGTTGTTGCAAAAATAATAAATTTTTTCTGCTAGCTGAAAAATATAGTATTACTAACATGGTGTCAAACCAGCATTGTGTACAATATTCACAATATGTCTCTAAGATGGCAGGCATTCTGCCTTTTCTGAACCTCCACTAATTTTACGCCAACTAAAATGTGATTCCTCCCTGTGCAAACCTCAGTGTGTTTTGTTACCTGGCTGTTGTTACGGGCCTCAAACTCATCACTGCCGGAGGCTCTCTGCTGTTCCAACCTCTTCTGACTCTCCACAAGCAGAAAACTGATGAGCCACATATAGGCAGCTAAAGACACTGAAGTCATAGAAAAAGAAATCATGTTTTAATAGAGGGTTAAAAAAAATAACAACTGAAGACTGATGAACTTCATGCAGTAAATATTAATATGTTACTAACATGACAAGCACCTCATTCTTTTTTTCTCGCCAAATAGTTTTGTTAAATTTATCTCAAAGTTTTGATATTACTTAATACAAACATTTGACAATGATGTGTTAACATATGGCAAAAGGATTGAAGCTTGTCTTTGTCGTTCTGAATTCAACTCTAATCGGGACACGAAATTTTACATGTAGAGCAGCATAGAAGAAACGTATTTTTTTATGAAGTGGACATATCCTCCTACCCTCAGGCTCCATACAGTCCTCTACTGTTGTTGCTGTAAACTTGCTTTCCAGATGTTTTAAATGATTATCCAAAAAATCCACAGTGTGAAAGGGAGACTGAATGGGAACACCATCTGAAACCAAATAACAAAGGTGGAGATTAGGAATCAGCCATTAGAGTAGAGATGACACTTGGATAACTGCAGATGTATGCAGTAGATACAATTACATCACTGCACTTACTGATGAACGTACAACAAAGAATGAATAAGATTCTTTGCACAGCAATTATTAATTCAAATATAGACAGTCAAATTCAGGTATTAAGGTCTGAATATTTATGCTATTAATGATTAATGTTTTTTCCCTCCATTATTCTCTCATTTCGTCTTTGGAGTGTGTCTGGCGAAGGAGCACATTCTGTGGCTTTTCTTCCTGCTGCGCCTCATTCAGAGAGTAATGCCGACTTCTGATCATTTCAAATGGTGAAATGTTCCCTGATTTCAAAACATTGGCACTTGTAATTTCAATTTACAGTGTGGCAACAGAGCTTGAATTAAGCCCACAGGTTGGACTTTTCAATGCCATCTGTCAAAATGACAGACATGGAGAAAGTCCAGCGTGATGCCTTCTGTGAACAAGAAAATGGCATCCACTAAACTCCACTACACTAAACTCTACCCTCTTAAAGTCATTATAATATCTTGATATAATAATTCCGATATCGCAGTTCTAGGAGAGCTTGTCAATATTGCTGTTTCGTCAATAGCAGATAAATCTGGTGATGGTATTGAATGGGTGCCCAGGCCCACCCACTGCCAACACCGGTTTTTCTATAAACGTTCTATATGTTTCTTGCACATGGTGCAAGTAAAACAGGTGAAAAATTTTCCCCCTTGATTATAACATGTTTTGTAAAATGAGTGCTGTTAAACAAGTGAGCTTAAAGACTTTCTCCTACACTTACTATGGAGTTTGGCATGGAACAAGCTCAGAAGGTAGTTGCTGGTCTGCTGGAGCAATACGTTGTTGTCTCCTTCATATGTGCAGTTTGGGTCATTATCATCCCGCAGGTCACCCAGTCGGCTCACTGTAACACACAGAGTTATTGCGCTCACACTGACTCAGCGACCTGGGGGGAGTGTGTGTGATGAACTACTGACTGGCAAGGTATCCATGGCCACCACAGGCCTCTCTGCACTCCTGGATGCCCTTCTGAGCCGTCCATGAACCCAGCGGTTTACTAGAGCACCCGATGGCATGGATCTCCCTTCCCATCTCTGCCTGTGAAACATGGGATCAAAAGAGTCAATGCCTGTGTAAAACAAAGGAACCGTGTTCCTCCTGCTGTACTTTACTTGTCTGTCACTGTTGTCCTTCATCAGCTGTCCAAACTGGAACTCAACAAAGTTCATGAAGATGGTTTTAGTGAAGTGATCCAGGACATATGATGCTGCCAAATAAGGGATCAGACGCCACTGCTACAATCCAAACAAAATATGTGCATGAGTATCAACAGTCATTACCTTAAACATGAACATTTTCTTTTTAGAATGTTTGAAGTAATAATAACTACATATGAAATGCGGAGATCAAACCACCAGACTGTACATTTTGAAATTAAGTCTGGTGGAACAAATGTAGTGAAAAAAAAATCCTGTTCCTGTTCTTTAACTAAATCCAATTCAATCTTTACTCTTTCTAAATACTTGAGGGTTTATAATTCAGAATGTTACAAATGATTCATTGAGGTTTTTTTTTTGTCACTTCATAAGAAATGATCACCTGTAACTGGTATTCCAGAACTGGAATCTCCTCTGTGTTACTTGGTCCAAACTGTTTCCTGGTGGCTGAGAATCGAATGGCGACAGTGACAGCGAGCTTCAAGTTGATGAAAGCCATCCTGGTGATATAAATCCGACCTCCGGAAAGGGCCCCCAAAGATGCTCCAAAACGCTTGTTAGAGTCCTACGGGACAGAAAGGATATCGTTGTAGCTTTTGTCAATATTGGACTCGTCATCCAATTTTGACAAGTCTAAAAAGTACCGAGTTCTTTAACAACAAAGTGTCCGCTTGTGTGAAGCTGCATAAGAACAAACACTTTCAATCTGTGAAACTCTGCTTTCACAGATTACAACTAATTGGGGCTTTAAAATAATAAAAAAAGCAAAATGCTGGAAGATGAGAAATGTATATTTCCTAAATGCAATTGCTATGTGCCGCTTAGTGATCATACTTTTACACGTGGCTGGTGTCCTGAAGAAATGTATTTAAAAAAGGATGTTTTTTAAAAAGAAGAATTTGGATTCTGTGTTTCACACAGTAAGCAATTTGATTTCCTTAAGTCGCACTGTTTATGTCATGGAAGGCGGTAAAACTGAATTATTAAAGCCGTCTAGCTTACACTGGTGACCTAAAGCCTCTGGTGAAAAACCCAGTTTGTTTATTCCTCCCTATCAGCTTTATGGGTTGAAGAGTGGAGTTAACCTTTAACTACAGTCAGATTCTCTTTCCATTCTGACATCAATATGTGAGTGGCTGCATAAAACAAAAACATCATTTGTTTTGTCCACTCAGTGCAGTTTGAGTCTGAGTAAGAAGTGGATTCTTAGAAAAAGATGAGAGCATGAAGCGTAAACATAGACCGTGTCCCTGAAGGCATCATCCCTGTGAGCTCCAGGTTATTTAAACAAATGGACCTGGAATATTTTCTTTCTATGAATGAATACAGGCCAATGTTCCTCAACTACTCTTGTGTCCAGAATCTAATACTCAGTTTTTAGCGCATTTTACCTAAGATAGTCGACATCAAACACGTTTTCTGTCTGAGAAAAAAATGACTAAAGGACCTCAGTGTTTGTAGCCGAAAGACCTTATATTCTGATCTCACCCAACTAAAACAACTAACTATATTAAATATTTACTTCCATCAGACAATATTTGATAGCCATTTTTTTAAGTAGCCAGGAGGTATTGAGTAGCTGGTTACATTAGCGTGGTCTTCTACTGCTGTAGCTCATCTGCTTCAAAATGTACATGTTATGCTTTCGGAAATTATAGTCTGCATACATTGACTATTTCAGTTAGTAATCTCTATAATCTTAAACCAGGCAATTCTCCTCACACCTCTGACATCAACAAGGACTTCATCCAGACAGCTATCACCATCTTTTTTGGGATATTCTCTGTTAACCCAAGAGAAGGTTGTGAGTGAAAATCCCATTACCTCAACAGTTAAGTCA
Source organism: Alfaro cultratus (assembly GCA_903066825.1). Taxonomy (NCBI): domain Eukaryota; kingdom Metazoa; phylum Chordata; class Actinopteri; order Cyprinodontiformes; family Poeciliidae; genus Alfaro; species Alfaro cultratus. The sequence goes on along the minus strand of CAEFZX010030839.1, from coordinate 7,705 downwards.
CTTAAGTAACCATTCTGAGGCTAATTTTGAACTTCATCAATCATCTTCATTATATATACATAATGTTGAAATGCAGAGTTGTTGCTATGTGACTGGCCGATTTGGTACTTGTGGTAGCAGGAAATTGAAGAGGTGTAGCAATACGTACCTTGAATGGTGTCACATATTGTCCATCCGGGGTAACATCGCCTGTCCGGTTTAGCAGGTTTTCCCTGGGAATTCTCACATTGTGAAACATTGCAAACCTGTTGTAAAAAGGGCCAAAAGAATAACACCTTGTTATGTTTTATTATGCAATGCAGCGTAAATCAAACAAAACTGTTTGTGATGCATTTATGATATTTGGTTCTTACAGTACTTTACTAGTTCTGACTCTGTATAACACTATTCTCTCCTGATTCTCTACACATCATGTATTATCTTCTATTACGACAGAACTCAAAGTAAGTTTGTAATTTAATTCATAGATGTTTTTTGCTGACTTTCCACAGAACTGTACTACATTAGTCCAGGTAAATTATTGTTCAGTCAACTTTAAAAACTGAATTTAGTAAGTGTTTGGATTATACACTGTCAAAAACTTATAGAGTAAGTATGGTACAACATATACATATATATATATATATATATAGGATTTTCAAAGTACCGCTGCAGCTACCTACCCATTATCCAGTCCATTCTGGCCTAATTTTTTTCCCATGTCCCCAACTAGAACACCGGGTAGAGCCAGCAGGGTTTGGGGGTCTCTAATCTGCAGAACACGGGTTTTAAATGAGGTGTTACAGTAATCAGGTTATCTCATCTTTAGATAAATATCAGAAATAGTGAATGCATAATAACAATACAATATCAAACATGAAAAATATGTTATGTCACATACTGACTAGGAAGGCTTAATTGGGATTAAGCTTTTCTTGTTCAAAAAATCTTACAATGTTGATTTATAACTAAAAACTAAAATTTGAGTTTAAATCAGTCCAAATAAATGTGTCTAAACTAGACTGCTGTTCAATCTAGGCCACATAAATGACACACTTTTCAGTGATAATATTCTGTAGTGCAAGTTGACATTAATAGTTTCACACCACAGGAATAGACACACAGTGCTTTTTTACATATGTTGGTTGAGCATGGAAAATGCAGGTATGATGCACTTTTCCAATATGAAATATTGATTATGTGCAAAATAAAGCTATCTAAGATGTGTGAACTCTTACTTTTGTAAACTTCAGCAAATTACACTTTTTCCTTGCTTTTCTTTTTTTTTTACTAGAGCTAGTCAGACTTGATTATCTTTCAACTGCACACTTAAAATGTTCATATTGAGCAAAAGTTTGTTGCAAGACTCCAAAGATAACAAAGATAATAATAATAATAATAATAATAATAATAATAATAATAATAATAATAATAATAATAATAATAATAATGTGAAGTATTAATATAAATACATGCAATAAAAAAGTTTAATGGAAGTTCAGCAGTTTAATCTGGTTGTTCTGCAGTTGAAGCTGCTGAATCTTTTCCCAGAGGGCAGCAGGGAGGACAAACCATGGTGACGGTGGAAAAGGTCTTAGATGATTGGCCGAGCCCTGGCCAGGCAGCAACTGCGAACGAACTAATGAATGAAGCAAGCAAGCTCAGTCCCAATGATTCTCTCTGCTGACCTCACCACCAAACTCTGACTGGTCAGTTTCCAGTCAGAGGTGTTAAATGCCCAAAACCAGACTGGGATGCTGCTGGTCAGTAGGCTCTCTACTGTCCCACTGTAGGAAGCGGTGAGGATGGAAGGTTTTATTGACAATTACAAACTTTACGTAATCGCAGCCTTACCGGAACAATAAAAGAGTGAAGGTCATGGCACACCTGGTCAGGTGTGTAGAGCTGAGCAAATACAACGGCATGAGTGGCCGTCTTTCCCATGTTTCCAACCCAGAACTTTGCAGCCTCAAAGTCTGGAGAATTGATGACAAACTCCTGCAGAACAGGCAAAGAGTTGAAGAAAGAGGGTTATACATTTTGCAACAAATCATCACAATAACTACCGGTTTATGACATAGCAGCCCGATGCATTCAGTTCTGCTTGTCAGTGGAATATGGGGTATGAGGACACCCCATATTCCAACCCAAATTCCAAACGCTGGTCCTCAGTGGTGGTTTCTGATATTATGGGCAAACCTACCTGACTATAAATGTATTGGTGAAATGCAAAGAGACCAAGAGGACATTGGGATACTGCAGAAAGCCCAAGGTATCATCCCGCAATCTCTCCATATAGAGAATCTCAGTAAGTTCGGTTAACCACATTTTAAACTGAGGCACTTCATCAGTTTTCCACAATTTTAATATTACTTTCTTGGCTATTACCATTCCATACACCACAGGCATTTGCATAGAGCTGCTATAGTTAATAAGTAAAGGAGAATATCTAAATAATGCAGTCTGGGGATCAGGACCCAACATGCACTTATAGATTTGTGAAATCCAGTTGAGTTTGAGTTTCAGACCAGAACAGATGAGGCAAGCAGGCCTCAGTGGACATTTATCACAATGTGAAGAGACTGAGGGGTACATTCTATGATATTTTGTTTTAGAATAGTGGAGTTTGTGAAACAACCTTCACTGAATTAACTGAAGCTTCACATTAATACAACAAGACCGAATCCTCGTGAAAATTGTGAAACCCTCCTCCCAGACTTCATTCCCAATCTCCTTTCTGGCAGCTCTTAAGGGGTTTGTGGCAAAGTTCATTCACCATTTCCTCTGAGAGGAGAACCAAAGGTCCCACACACGTTCCCCTGCCACACTGCGATACGTCAGGCCGAGGACACACCATATTGCAAGCTATCGTGAGTCAGCCGCCGAAAGGCCAGACTCAGAGACCCACCGCCCTCACAGGTACCCCTACCGTCCAAACCACCACCGTCCCTCCAGGCATAACCCAAAACCCTTAGCTCATTTATAAAACATTGATATAAAGACATTTAAAAAGGTGTTGTGGTTGTGTATGCTGACCTGGGAAGAAGGGTCATATGTGGCTGTGGTTCTCATGGCTCGAGTGTTGCTACCATGACTGAGCTCAGTCAGTGCAAAGCACCCAAACGTCTGAGAAAAAAGATGGGCAAAATAAAATCACTAAACTTAACTAGCACTCTTTCTGCATGCAAAGATTCATATATTAAAAGACAATGTGAAGAACAAAACTCATTTTTTTGTTTCTTGTTCAATTAGTAAAAAGTAACGCTGTTTGCATTTTGAAGTTGTCACTTACCTCCATGTCTTCAATGTCCTTTACATATTTGCCATGTCTACCTGACCCTGAACTGATGATGGTTCCTGCAAACATCTGAAACAAGATTTCAAGAGTTACTCATTTTACACTGACAAGTACTTTGAAGCAGAACACAAGAAAATTTAAGAGAAAATGACACAATAGTGTCTTCACAAGTCAGGCTAAAAACGAATCCTCCAGCTGCAGCTGATCCAGAACGCTGCTGCTGGTGTTCTGACAAAAACCAGGAAGACAGAGCACATCACCCAGTTCTACAGTCCTTCCACTGAGAGAAGAGACTTTAAAATCATTTTGTTAGTTTATAAATCACTGACCAGCTTAGCACCACAATACATTAAAGATCTGCTGTTGTTGTATCAACCTTCCAGACCTCCCAGGTTTCCTGGTTCGGGATCTGGCCTGTGCTGCATCCAGAACCAGAACCAAACATGGAGAACCATCATTCAGCTTCTATGCACCACAAATCTGGAACAAACTTCCAGAAAAGTGCAAAACAGCCAAAACACTGAGTTCCTTTAAATCTAGACTAAAAAAGCCACCTGTTTACAGCTGCTTTTGAAACATAAATGAAACACCGACCACCATATTTCATGTGTAAGATTTTGATGATGGCACTCATAAAAATGTAATGTTAAGTTGTTGTCTGTGCGGTGTTTTCTTTATAACTTTGCAGTTTTGTGTTTTTATTATGAAAAGCACTTCACTTGCTGCTGAAAAGTGCTATGCAAATAAACTTGGAACTTGAACTGTACCTTCGAATCAGGTTGGCCAGTGATTTGGGCAATTCATTGGCGATATTATTGATGAGGACCAAACAGGATTTATTAGAGGTTGTCAAACCCAAGACAACATCAGGAGGAAACTTCACATCATAGACCACATTCAAAGCAATAAAACAAAAGCTATTTTAATTAGTCAGTTTATCGACAATGTTATTTTCAATCTGTATTAAGCCACTGGAACAACATAAGGATCTTTAGGTTAAACTCAGAATAAAAATTACAGGAAAAGAGAAAGGACATATTGCATCTGATTTTAGAGAATATTGTTATGTTGCTCAAACGACTTCCATAATATATCTAAGTGCTAAAATTATTAGGAAAAATGGAAGAATAAAGAGCTAAGAGTGTGTGGAAAAGAATTGCAGGGCATCATTGGACATACAGAGACTATATCTAAGCATGCTAAAACTTTTACTTGTTTCTCAGTGGAAAGATGGCTATACAGAATCCAGAAATACAAATTTCTGGATTCACAGGTCAGGAAAGAGAATTATGCAATTAATACAACCAGCCTCCAATAAATATTTCATTCAAGATCAGCAATTCAAACAATAGCTAGAGAAAGGTTTAACAGCCTAGTGTGAAGTCCCTACAGACGACCACGTTAAGTTTCCATGTTCTGAAAAGAAGATTTAAAAACACTCCATAGAATAGAAATTTACATCTACACTAGTTTAAGGGATTAGGAAATTATTCCGAAGAATAACGCATGCTTAGCTTAAATATTTTTATTTAAAAGCAACTATTCTAAAGCAGACAAATTACTATCACATTTTTATCACAAGGGCTGCACAAGTGTTCCCCTGCGACAGCCTGGCGACCTGTCCAGGGTGACCCCACCTCTCGCCCGGAACGTAGCTGGAGAGGCACCAGCACCCCCCGACCCCATTAGGGACAAGGGTGTAAAGAAAATGGATGGATGGATGGAATTTCATCACAAAATCTCTCTGGAAAACAAAAAAAGATCTTACCATTCTGTTAAGGCCATACTTGGCGACCAGAGCCCAGTCATACATGCCCAGACAGTCGTCCAAGATGACAGCCTTCCACGGGTTTGCCATCATATCTTCTTTAGTCAGGAAGTTGTAGCGAAAGAGCTGCTTTACCCTGCATGTTGTACGTTAGATCTTTCTTCACAAACCATTTTTAGCAAAAGATATTGAGCAAAACCTCACAGATACCAATTAGGTTTTGTCATGTAGCATGTATTATGGTGTAATGTTCAAAAATAATTCAAACAAGTAAGAGAGAACTTACCTGAGGAAGTTAAGTTCTCTCTTTTTCTCAACAGAAATGTCCTCTCCAGGCTGACGGGCAAACACGGGATCATTTTCCAAACTCTTGAACACGTGTTGCTGCACCAGACATAAGAGGAGAAAATATATGGAACATCTACATAAAACAGAACAAACATTCATTTTTAAGTATGAAACTGTCTTTTTAATGGCGTGTTTCTGCCATTTTTGAAATGTATTTATGTTGAAAATTAAACTTCTTGTTGAGCCACACTTCACTTACCCTATGTCAAAAACATAGGGTGTTTTTGACATAGGGTCGTGGTCAAGTCCAGCCCCCTGACCCCAAAAAACAAGTATTTATTAGTATTTAAAACTTTCCCTTGCTGGGGTGATGACTTGTGGTATTGCAAACACTTAAAACTGAAATAGGCTGTCTAAATTATAGAAAAAGAAAAACCAGATCCAATATTATTGTGGAAAACCTTTGAGAGCAGAGAATCTGATCTCACTTTGAACTGTAATATTTCCTCCCCATCAATGAAGTGGAGCATCTCCTTCCAACTGAAGGAGGCTTTGTTCCTGTAAGCGTCAAGCGGACCGCTGGGGAGGTCAGCCACAACCCGCTCCATGTTCTGGAAGAGTTCAGAGCTTCACCTCCTGCAAAGGAACAGCATTCAACTTTGAAAAATAATAAATAGTTAAACTTTCAATAACAGGCAATTATTTTCTTTCCCTGAAACATTATTTAATGTCTTACGGCTTTCATTTATTTACCTATACATACCGTGCCTATAAAAGTTAGTCACCCTCTGGGATGTTTTACTCCTTTTTAATGTTTTTTAAAAATCAATAATGATTAACAAAATGTGTCTTTTTTTTTTTTTTTTTTGACAAATTTGATTAAAAAAGAATACAAAAAAATGTTTTATTGTCAAAGTGGGAACTGACTTCTACAAAATAATAAAACTTACATAAAAGTAGGTAACATAATATTAGGGCCTGCATAACTATTTTTAATATGCTTTAAAGTAGTATCCTAAATTTATATAAGAAAAGAGAGGGAAATGCAATATAAAGCAGACGTGTTTGCAGAACTCTTAAAAGCATGTGAATGTCAGTTTGCTTAATTTCTGGCCTTGATGGAAACATTAAGCAAAGTTAAAATATTATTCAATTCGGGGAAAAATAAAAGTACATAATTGATGAGCATAAAAATTAATGAGATAAGATAAAAATGCTATAATATATTGAATATGTTAATTTAGATTAATCTGTGTGTCTCTATTAGATCTGATATAAAGGTGATGTAGGAGTGAAAGGATTAAAAGAGAAAGAGAATGAAAGACCCCTTTACGGAAGAGGATTAGGACCACCGAAAAAAAAAAAAGAAAATAATTCTGACTTTAATCTCAGAATTCTGACTTTAAAGTCAGAATTTTTTATTTATATTTTTATTAGGTGGCCCTAATCCTCTTCCGTACCCCTTGGATGCCACACAACCAATGAATCAATCTCCTATAATTCCTATAACTGACTATTCTATAGTGAAATGTGAGGCTGGAAGTCCAACAGCTGAAGGCTGGACTACAGTGTATTTAAACAATAAGCCAATAAATGACCAACACAAACACAACGGCGAATCAGAAGAGCTGAAACAGAACAGAGTCAAAGTCCAGACTTCAACCTGATAAAATGCACTTGAGCTGTGCATTAAAAAATCCCAACATCGCAACATTGAACTTGGCTTGATTGTTCTCCTTAACATTTACTTTTGAATTCGGCTTCATTCTTTCTTTATAGCATATCCTACAATTTGTTTGAACGTTTTTATGCATGTAAAGTTAGACGAAATTATTGTGGAACATCATAAATCATTTATCTAATGTTGTAGCCACATTCATCACATATCCTATCAATCTATATAACACATTAAGAGCCAATTACGTTACTTGTAATTACATTAGAGAATTTGTTTGTTTACTACTCTGTTCTCCTGTTTTCTTCTTACCCTTTGACCTTGTTTAGTTATGACTGCAGGTTTTCTTGCACTGGGTGAAAAGTTCGTCAGAAGTCGTTCCCTGCTAAAGACGAAGGTCCTGTCCCAATACTCAGTGGCCCCACGCCCCTCTGTGAAGTGTCGATTCCGTCAAGCGCACATAAGGTTTCGAGTGCGCAGGTTACAAGCGTGCCAAAACATTGCAACAATGCAAGTCCTTCTGACTCACCAAGTCAAACACTTCCTGTCTGACTCCTTAACAATAAGAGTATCCACTTCGGTCATTTCAATTCGAAAATATTTACATGTTAAAAACAAACCCGGGAGACTCCTCCTCTTTTTCATTGGAGTAATCATTTAATGACTTATTGTAGACATGAACTTAATCTGACATATC
>CAEFZX010030835.1:0-73590 GCA_903066825.1 Alfaro cultratus | reverse complement strand
CTAAACTCAACATAGGTTTAAAACACGAGAGTGTACTAAAATTATTATTTATAACTTGATGAGTTTAATGAACTCAGGGGCCCTTACCCATGTTAAAACGGTGTAATTGGGCTACATGAGTATATAAATATGATTACATTATTATGTGCAGTCCACAGCTAATCTGTAATGTTGCTTTGGAATTTGCCTTGAGGTAATCACTAGCCAGTCGGTGAATGCGGTCGGCTGTCAGTCAAATGGTTTCGGTGCCGTACCTGGCCCGGTCCTGCTAATTCACGATCCTGAGCTCGTGACTATAGATGAGGGTAGGAATGTAGATTGACCGTTAAATCAAGAGCTTCACCTTTTGACTCAGTTCTCTCTTCACCATGACAGAATGGCACAGCACCCTGCATCAGTGCACACGCAGCACCAATCTCCTGCACCATTTTCCTTCATTCATGAACAAAACCCAGAGATACTTAAACTCCTCCACTTGGGGCAGGACCTCCTCTCCAAACCGGGGGAAGGCTCTCCACCCTTTTCAAGATCAAGATCATGGCCTCAGATTTGGAGGCACTGATCCTCAACCCGGCCGCTTCACACGCATCCGTGAACTACTCCAGCGAAACGTGGAGATCACAATCCCCTGAAGCCAGACGACCACCTCACCTTGAAAACACAGAGACACAATCCTGAGGCCACCAAATCATATCCCCAACACCTTATCTGTGCCGAGAAAGTCTGTCCATAAAGATTATGAACAGAATCGGTGACAAAGGGCAATCTTGGAGGAGTACAACTCTCACCAGAAACAAGCCCGACTTACTGCCAGCAATGCGGACTCTGGCGACGATGGTACAGAGACCTAGCAACCCGTACCAAAGGGCCCAGTACCCCATACTCCTGGACCACCACAAGATCCCAGAGGGACTCGGTCCAAGTCCACAAATCACATGTAAATTGGTTGGGCAAACTCCCACACACCCCTAAAGGACTCTAAAGAGTGTCTTAAAATCCTTATGAGTGGCACCAGGTCATGGTTAGCCTGTGGCTCTAAAGAGGAACATTCAGAAGTTCAGAAATGCCACTTATAGCCATTAGTACAATTTGCAACAGTGGGACTTTTTCATGATGCCCTCCTTGGTTTTCCAGGTGAACCACCATCACTTACTATTAAACCAACTGATATTCATTTGCACATAGCAACAGTGGCAGTTTTTGATATAGGCAACCGCCAGGGTGCCATCTTGTTTTATTTCATAAAACCAGATTTCATCCTGTCTTATTTCATAAAATGTTTATTTCATTTCACATAAATAACCAAATTTGAGGCAAATAAGAAATATGTGGTATGGGGTCACCAGCCACTGGCAGCTCAGTCCTCCTGGATTTGTGGTTCATGAATGCATCCCTTCAAGCCTCTCATGAGTCACCTGGCCATAGATCTCCTCATCTCCTATTGAACTTGTTCAATTGACTTCAAAAACTGGAGTTCTAACTTTTTAGGTAGTGTCAAAGTCCTACTCTTTGGTCAGAAACAGGCTAAGCATTGAACAATGCTGCATAGTGAAGAGATAATTCCTTTAAAAACTCTTGCAATCCAATTCTTGAATTTCCCCCTGGGGATTAATAAAGTATCTATCTATCTATCTATCTATCTATCTATCTATCTATCTATCTATCTATCTATCTATCTATCTATCTATCTATCTATTTCAATTGAGTCATTGAGAGACGATAATAAAATGATGGCGTTTCTCTTTGCTGGCTACGTGTCGGGACAGAACACATTCCAACTTATGCATTCAGGCTTAACTGGCGTGCCATGACATCAGCTAATGGTAAACTTTAAGACGGGCCATTAACAGAACTGATGAGTAACAAACTGCTGCTGCTATCACCTCCGAGCTCCTAATGGATCGCACTTTGATTGTGTCAGCTAACACTCGAGTGACCCTTTCATGCGCGAGGCTCTGCCATGTACTTCCAGCAGCTGCTTTTTCTACGCCGTCTGTCAAAACAACACGGCTGAGTCAGGGCGGAGGTGGGTGTTAGGGGAAGGTAAACTGTTGTGACTAGCGCAGGTGGGGACATGGAGAAGGAGAGGCATGACGAGTCGAGCTGTCACTGAAGAATGCCTCCGTATTGAGGAGCGTTCGGCATTCACCGTGCAGGTGTACTGGATGCTCACAGGGATTAAGTACAGTGTCGATGAAACAAAAACATGCCAAACTTTATCCAGCGTGCTCATTGGGGTGTTTTAACACCTGCGTTTTCCTCGGTGTTGGTCTGCGTCGCGTTTCACGTGCCCAGAGGGGCAACCGGGGGGATTTAGGCCATCATAAGCATCGTGGTGAAATATCACCTTTCTCAGAATTACAGTTCCAACAGAATTAGAGAAGTGATTATTGAGGAGGACAAAACGTATTGTTCAAAAGCACAGTCAGCATCAACTGTGTGTGGTCTCAATAGCAAAGGTTTTCAAGGTGTCTCTATATGTATACTCTTTCTTTAGTCTGCGTGTGTGCGTGTGTGTGTGGTGTCCAGGTAGAAAATGTCTCAGCATGACTTTGACAGATGGCAACAAATATCCTATTGAAAAGTATGAAGTCATGATAAATTACGCCACGATCCAGTGAGCGCAACCTGATGATGCAAAGCCAGACCTGGCAGGTTTCAGCCGATCTATGGAAATACTCTGAGCATCATAAACGGACAGTAACAGCTCTAAACAATGGAGGCAAGTCACTGCGAGGGAAATGTTAGAAGTCTACTGAATAGCTTTTTTTTTTTCTCTCTTTTTTTTGTAACAACACGTCTCCCGAAGTTGTTTCAATGAGCCACTCTGAGATTTTCCTGATTAAGAAACGGTTTGTGAGATTCGCAGCGCATAAATCTGTTCTTCAGCTGTGTCTCAGCAGGCTGCCACTCGTCATCACAAACCAGAACTCTTCCATCTGCAGTAACTGAGATGCAATGGACCATTAAGTATAAATCAGCGGTCCTTATTTCAACATGCCCGGAGGAGTGGAATAGTACTTAGAGCTGTGAAGCATGTGACATTAGCTCCATTTACAGCATTTGCTTTCAAGTAACAATTCAAATGTGAGGGGAACAGAAGGGGGGGAGGGATTAAATGAGTCCAAATTCAAATATCTGCAACAGCCTGAGTCCCTCAGCTTGAGTCAGGTCAACCCACCTGGTTGCTCTCCAGTCCTGAAGGTTTCATGAAAGTGTCAGAGTAGCCAAAGATTGTACTCAAGTGAGAGTAGCACCACTTCAACATATTTTTACTGAAGTAAAAATAAAAAGTACCCATCCAAAAGATTACTCAACGCATTTGACAAAAAGTCCATTCAAGTATTAAGTAACTGATCAAATGATCAGTTGTTTAATATTTACAAATTACATAATCAGACAGACCAAAATATAAAGTTCAGTGGAAATGTTGGTATTCTAAAGACCAAAATGACAGTGATTCATATAAGTAACAAAAAATTAACAAAATTAATAAAAAATGAAGTTTTTTCCAGTCAGTTTCTTTCATTATAAAAAATATGAAACTTTAACAGAAACAGTCTGTTTCTGTGTGTCTGGTGATTTTTTTGGTTAAAACATGTTTGTTCTTCATTCAGTGGGTAGAGAATCAAGAAATTTTACTCAAGTAAGAGCAGCAGTACTTCATAATAAAATTGCTCAAGTAAAAGTAAAAAGTACAGTGTAGAAAAAATATATTTTTTCAAAAAAAGTTAATATAAACAGTTAAAGTAATCGAGTAAATGTAACTAGTTACTGCCCAGCTCTGCTCATAGCTTTGTAATGTTATTCTTCATTTATCATTCTGAACCATTAATCACCCAGCGGACACACAGTTAAGACAGCATATCATCGCCATTGCAGATAGAAAAAAAGTAAATAAATAAACAAGTACATTTCAGAAGTATAACTCAGAAACTTTCTAGAAAAAACTGGACACTTGTGAGTTCCAAAAGTCAAAAATGTTCAGGAATAAAGTCTGAAATTTTGAGATTAATCTCAGAAATGACTTCATAGACGCAACAGATTCATAGCCATCATCCAGCTCTACTTCTTCCAGTTCCACATTTGAAGTGTAACTAGCCCCCAAATTTACTTTTTTTCCCCCTCAGATAAACCATCTAAACAAGCTCTTAAAGCTGCTATCTTTATGTTTTCTTTATGTTTCTTACATTGTTGTGTAGATTAGTTTGACATTTTGCCTAAAACCGTCTGAGTGCTGACTTCCTGGCTAACAGTTGAATTTTGCCTGCTGCAGGACGACTGTGTCAGACTTAGGAAGCGGGGAGCGACTTGTTACGATTTGTTGCTACTCGCTCATTTGAAAAAAAGCGAGGTGCCTGAGAAGTCGCTAAATGTAGTGACAAAGTAAATCCCCACTGCTTATCCTGACTCTGGATGGACAGAGGGAGGGTTGTGCTTTCACTGGTGGGGGGTTATTTATACTTAAAAACAGCTGGGATTTGCTGTGACCAAACTAACCCCCATTAGCACCACAAGCTAATGACAATGTATTTATCTGCACTTTGAACTTTCAAACACTGGCAAACATGTTCACTAGAGCAGGCTGCGTTTTATGATTTGTTGTAAGATTTATTGCGGTAAATCTCACTAAAAATGAGTGTCAGCTGTAAATCAGTTATCTAAATGAAAGCAAATTTTGACCATAAGGTTTGTAAAAAAAAAACAAGATTTCCCCGCTTGAATGTTTTGACTTCACAGAAACTCGGAAATTTGTGCTTCTGAGTAAAGCTCGAGATTTAACTTTGCATTTTCCTTTTTATCAGTCAGGGAGCGTCAACAAATAAGAGCATTCTTTTTTATTTTCTTTCACGTTTCTGCTTTTATAAAATTACACAGACCATCACAGTCTTTTTTTTTTTCATGTTTTTGCTTTTATAAAATTGCATAAACCATCACTGTCTTGTTGTGCTGCAGATTTAAAAGCTCTGTCACTACAGAGACAATTGGGTAATTTAATAATAATTGGAGTGATACTTGAATTATCAGTCTTGTGCCCAAATATTGTACTCAAGTGAGAGTAGCACTACTTCAACATATTTTTACTCAAATAAAAGTAAAAGGTAGCCGTACAGAAAAATTACTTAAGTAAGAGTCAAAAAATATATATTTGGTAAAACGTCTACTCAAGTACAGAGTAACTGATCACATTATCAATCATTTAGTATTTAAAAATTACATCATCAGACGGACCAAAATATAAGCTTAAGTGGAAATTTTGGTATCTTAAGGACTAAAATGACAATAATTCATATAACTAACAAAAAATAACAAAATCAGACAACAAAAAATTTTTCCAAATCAGTTTCTTTCAATGTAAAACTTCAGAAATTTTAACAAAAACTGCAGCTGTGTGTCTGTATCTGGTGATTTTTTGGTTAAAATAAGTTTGTTCTTCATTCAGTGGGTTGAGAATCCAGAAATTTTACTCACGTAAAAGTAGAAATACTTCATAAAAAAATGACTCAAGTAAAAGTAAAAAGTACAGCACAGTAAAAATACTACTAAAAGTACAGTTTTTCCCAAAACGTTACTCAAGTAAATATAATTGAGTAAAATGTAACTAGTACCTACCCAACTATGTGTAATACTATAATATCAATGCAAAGTCAAACACAAAAAGTAAAGAGACTCAAACAAAAAACGCCTTCAAGAGGCAGCTTTGTCTTTATGGTGCTTAAAAGATCTTTTCAGAAAAGACCAAGCATCCAGCGTCTGGCTTAAACCTTTTCTTTTGTTGAAAGATTAACCGGCTCTATAGCACTTCAACGTGTAAGTTCCTCTACGCCGAGGAGACAAGAAGTGCCGACAAATGACGATTCTTGTACACAAACGGGCATCAAGGGCAATGTTGAGCAGTCATCCATCAGGGTTTCCTTTGTAGACGCAGGTAGTCTGGCAGCCGGGTCATCGGTCAGCGTCTGGTTTACACCTCTCGCTCTCTCCGTTCCAACCAGGAGTGGCCCGACTCCTGAGAGGTCAAGGTATTGATCTGGGTCTTAGTTGGGAGCCCTTGACCCTGCGCCTCCATTTAAAAGCTATAAAGAAAGCCTCGCTGCTATCTAATGTTTTCTGCCGACGTGCCAGTGGAGGCGGAGGACACCTGCACTTCGTCAGCGTGTTTAGATTGGGAGCTGTGGCTGATCCGGCCAGCTGGGCCGCTCCGGTCTTACATCCAGCAACACTTACAATCGCAGAGGGGAAGAGCAACACAAAAAGCCATTCCATTAAGCCTTATTTATGGTCTTTGATGACTAGAGTGAAACTTGCCATCCAGCCCGAACATTAGCTGGATTAATTGATTCAAAGCACTTACGGAGCTCATCTATTGTCTAGTGCTAAGACGCTTGTCCGCTGTAAATATTAGGATTAAGAAATTTTTTACCCTGTCAAAACAAAGCTGCTTTTACCAGGCTTAATCTTTGGATTCTTGGCTCTGTTTTTTTTTTTTTTTTGGTTTACGGCTTACAAATCTATTCAAAGCTGTGGCATTCTGTTTAGCGTAGAGTGCTGTGAAAAAGTATTTCCTCCCCTGACATTCTTCTGATTTCACTTTGTCACATTTAATTCTTTCAGATCGTAGAAAGCTGTTTTCAAATGATGATTTCATTGAGGGGGGAAAAAATGCTATGCCTGGCCCAATGTGAAAGGAAATGACCTCCTCAAGCCAATAACCGATCCTTCAACCCTCGTTGAAGAGCGTTTGATGTAGCTGGTGACGGGTCTTTTACGTTGCTACCAAGGAAATGTTGTTTTACTTCAGCCATGCTGGATGGTTTTCCAATGTTTCTAACGCACAACATCACCTCAAACACATTACTCCAAACTTTGAGTAATGAACTACTAAACCTTCATATGATTTATTCCGATTTTTAAAGCTATTCTTGTTAATGTGAACAATGTTCCTGCTGCATAACCCAGGTGTTCTCGAGCCTAAGGTCACAAACTATCGATCAGACATGTTTATTTACGATTTCCTTCTAGAAAACAGAATTCATGACCCATAAATTACCAGGCCATCGTCCAGGTCCTCAAGAAGCCGGGAAGGAATATCATTCTACCACAGCCATGAATGTACGATGTTATGTTTCTGAAATGTTGTTCGTTCACATCAAATGTAACGAATAACCTAAAAGAAAAAAGTCACTTTCGTCTCAAAATGCAAAGGCAACAATGTGCAGCACTGTTGACCAATATTCTCATGCATCTCACACCACAATAAGCTGATCCAATAGAGGAAGGAGAATAGATGTTAAAATAAATCAGTTTGTGTTTTGATGAAAGAGCAGAATGTCTTAGGTAATGCTAATGCTTTTTAAAACAATGTGTCCTGTTCATCAGGATAGCAAAGCTTTTAAAGTGGATTTTTAAAGCGTTTGCAATAATACTCTCACTCTATAAGACAATGGTAAATGTACTGAACTTATATAGTGCTTTTCCACTAGAGTCACATTTACCTATTAACACTCAAAAAAAGCACACAGATTGGGGTTAAGTGTCTTACCCAGGGGTAGGAGGAAGCTGGAATCAAACCTACAACCTTCCAATCACCATACCCACTGAGCCACAGTCGCCCAACGGTAGATAGAGAGATATTCGCCGTGCTGGTTCACAACCTGCTGGCAGATTTTCACAGCAGTTTCCTCTGTGCTGTAAAAACAGAACAACCTTGTATCTAGGATTGTTTCTAACTCTGCTAACAATAGAAAAGAATCAACTGGACTGGAAGAGTCAAACTCAGGTCAGTTAAACCTCAGGTGGGTTTTTAGAAAATAATAGCATCATTTTCCCCTTTTCTCATTTCCTAGAATATTCGACCTGTTAACATATTCATTACGTTGCGGGACATCTGAAATGATCCGACGAGTGATCCTAATGATTGGTGTAATTACAGAGCTCCATAAAAATTGTTCCGCCTGTAAATAAATCCATGAGTCGGGATTTTACAGCAAAGGTCGCCACCACTACTTCCCATCACGTAAATGTGTTGACGTTCGACCGGGTCGTTTAAAGGAGCTCCTTTAACGAAGACGTTCCATCCTCAGTTTGCAGCTCCAACTCGGACAAAATCAACACCTTCAATGGATTGAGAAACACAAACAAGGTAAACGGGTTTGAATTTAAAGTGGCTTTTAATCCACCCCAACCTCAAATTACCATCACTATAAAAATGTATTTGGCCCTTCGTAGATTTTTTTATTTAATTTTTTTTTTTTTACACTTAATCAATTTACCTTTAATTCAAATAATCAATAGAATCTTAACTAAAGACAAGCTGAAGTTTTCAAATGACGATTTCATTTATTAACCTATAAAAGATATCCAGTCCAACGTGACTCTATGATCCATGGGAAGAGATTCAAGGTCAAGAGAATATAAAGGCCTTTTTGCCAAAACCAACCAAAAAACATATTTTTTGTAAAAGTTAGCCCGTATGACAAAATGTTTCAAGGTTTGGTGAAACAAAGGTAGTACATAGGTTGTTGTGATGGGTTTTTTCCACTCTGATTGGCTGCTGATACTGATTTTAGGCTGAATGTCCATTGATTGCATTTTTCATAGACATCTTTAAAAATGATTTCTATTCACATGGCTTTTTGTTCTTTGGAAACTAATAATCCAGTAATGTGTTTCTCTTTAAAGGATTATTGATGATAAATACAGAAAAAATAAAAATAAAGACGGCAACAATAATGATAATATAAGTAATATTAATCATAAGACATTACAATATAGGCCATCAAAGTAGCCTTCTTGGATGGACGGGGGGGGGTCGGTAAGGGACCTAGTTAATGGAAAGGGGGGCGCTGGCCCAAAAAAGGTTGAGAAACATTGATCTAGGGGAAGTAAAATGGAGAAGTTATTTGTAAAGGAGAACAGCTGCTGCATCAGGACAGCTTACTGATGAGCTGATCATTGGGCTTAAATCCAATTGAAGTTTTTTAATGTCTCAGTTTGGTTCCAAACAAGCCCAACAGGCTTTACATACACAATTTACTCATCCATGTTCAGATTTTATTGATTTTTTTTATTTCTTTCAGGCTAATTGCCACTAGTCACGGTTGTATAATGCCTGATTATAACTGTCAATCCTCTCTACTCTTTTACAAGGCATCCATAAAATTACTTCCAGTTCATGTGCCAGAAGTTTCTGATTGTTTTCACCGAGCTCCACATCAGGCTCAGGAGGAAACGTCTCACTCAATTCCACAGTCATGTGAAGCACATCTGGGAGATTACTGTAGCTGTGTGTTCCAGTCAACAACCTCCCAGGGGCCTTTGCTATTTTAATCCACGCTGCATTATTCCAAATGACTGCAAACAAACCTAATGGCAGCGGATTGGACCTACAACACAGGACTGAACCCCTCCTCTCCTCCCAAACATTTGCAGAGAATTGGGGAAATGTGAGTTGTCATGTTTAGATTGTAGAGTTCGAGAATGCTTCTAATGTTCAGCAATGAGTTCTTCTGACATCTTGTAATGATGCTGTCTGAAACCTTTTAAAAAATGATTACAGCCACATCAGATCTTTGTTTTCTTCCCAAAGTTTTGTCTTTTCTAACAAACAGATGAGAGATTGTTTGATATAAGTAACTGAACACAGCTGCCGTCCAGTTTTCACATGTTAGTAATATTAAAAATGTTCTCTTTTTTTGATTGGAGAGGTCAGCAGAGGGGAAAATGTTCTTCAGTTATTTCCACACTTACCACCAAGCAAAACTGTATACCAGATAAAAATAGTTGCATTGATTGTATCCTGGGCAGGACGTCACAGTCTCTCCGGTCATTGGAAGTGTTACATCACAGCATTTCAAATTCCTATTAGGGCTTTTGAACATTTACCTTAAAATACAAAGAAAACTCTGATATTCTAATCCTCCACCAATGATTCCATATCCACAATGCTCCACAAAGAGATCACTTCCAATAAAGAAACCTCTGCCAGAATCTTGTTTCTGCTCTTTGCTTGTGCTTTAACGCCATAACTCCCCCTGGGGTTTCTAAAGAAACCTCTTGTGGTTGTTCTAAACTCCACTATTTGTGTCTGGACTCGAAACGTCTCTGAACGAGAGACCAGAGTCAGTCTGCATTGGATGAAGCATCTTCAACTCCTGCATGCAGGCCTCTGGCGCCCCTCAAGGTTGTGTGCTCAGTCCACTGCTGTTCACGCTCATAACACAGAGCCGTGCCTCGCAACACAAGATTGTGGGACCTTTTCAAAGAAAAGTTGAGTCATTGTACAGAAAAGAAGTCAAACAGTTAAAGGGCTGATGCAGAGATAACAACCTGGCGTTTAATGTGGACAAAACAATTAGACGATCTTTGAGCCCGGTTGAAGAACACCAGGGTCCAGCAGAGACGGCCATTTCTGAGGAAAAGAAAACAAACATTTCTCCCCAACAGCATCTTCAAAACATTGTTGAGCAGAGAATATGTTGACGTGCTGCACCTCAGTGTGGTACTTTAGCTGTGGCATGGCAGTCGAGACCCAGATAAGGTAGTGTAGGGAGCTAAAGGAATAATTGAGGCATCCCCCAAAAACTTAGATGCAAAAGTGCGCTCACGCACACACACACAAACACACACTCGCGTGTTTGGATTCTGGTGTTTACATTCTGAGCTATGGTTGCCACTAAATACATTTTGTATTAATTAGTACAATGTACTTTTCAGTGAATTTCTTGTTGAAATGCATGTTGTTTGTCATTGTGGTTTCGCCGTTTTGCCTTTTTCTCTCTTTCTCCAGGTGTAGAAGCAGACTGCAGGGTGTTTTCATGTATTTTCTTTATCTTTCTTTCTCTCCTCTACCTCCTTTTTTCCTATTTAACGTTTTGCCCCACCGCAATCGTTGTGGGTAAAGTATCCAGCAATTTTATTCAAGTAAGAGTAGCGATACATCATAATAATTGCTCAAAAAAAAGTCAAATGTATGGTGTAATAAAAGTACTCAATCCTCCCTCCCAAAACAAAAGTTATTCAAGAAAACTGAGTAAATGTAGTTATTTCAACTTTTGGCTGCAGTAGCTAATCTTTTCAGGATTTGGGAACATTAGTTCCCAAAACGTGGGAACTAAAGTGAAGGAAAAGCAGCCAGCTCCCACAACTTTAGTATTTTCATTGGAGAAGAATGTTAGAGAAAAAGGTTCAGCAAGAAACTCTTCGACACTTAAGCTATTAAACATTTACTGAAGTAACATAATAAATGGCAAGCAAAGCTGAAAGGAAGAGAGGTTAAACATTTGGTTGTGGAAACTCTGAAAAGCAGGTTTTAAAATAACAATCAAAATGCCTCAGTACTCTGCTGTGGCCATCTTGTAAGTCTAAATCCTTACCTAAGTTTAATGGCCGACATGTCATGTCTTGATTGTATAAAGATTTCCAAAGTGGGATTGCCTTTCAAGAGGAAAGGCCGAGTTTGTGCTGTAATTGCTATATAATGAACATTTCGCTGACCTCCATCCACATCTTGGCCATGTTTTTTATTTACTCGTCTTGCTAAAGGCAATAACTCTTTCAAACAGATGGAGAGAAAAAAAAGAGAAGGTCTGTCCAGCTCCTGCAGGGTTTTTGATTTCTCCCAGCAGCTGTCTCGTTTTATAGAAGCATGAAGTCAAGGAATTGGCCATTTGAAATCAATCACACCGGCTGACATTTCCTGCAAAACGCTCTGGGAGCCGGGCGGGGGAGACGGACGGGTACTGTACTCTACAGTGAGACATTGGTGGTGGACGAGCCGACAGGCTGATGTGCTCTTGTTTATGTCCTCTAATGCCTTCTCCCATTAGTTCCATTCGGACAGTTGTAAGAGGAGCCACAGGAAATTACCTGCAGAAGGAAACTTACTTTAGCAGAGCTCCATTACCTCTGAAATCTACCGTGACTGCATGTGTTCATGTGGCACTTTAGACCATGCTGGGTTTTTAGCATTGGGAATCCTTTTGTCACTTTACTATTAGATTGAGTTTTATGATACATTTGTAAATCAACTGTCTCTCCTCTCTCCACTTAGAGAGAGGACGACCATATCTTTTAGTTTGGTAAAAAAAAAAACATTTTGCATATGTAACAGCTGTCAGGTTCCGTGTTTTCTGTGTATTTATTTCTAGTTTTCTGTGTCTCTGTGCTCTCCGTGTTGTCCTGTCTCCCCTTGATTACTCCCAGGTGTATCTCGTTCCCGGCTCCTCCCGAGTTTCCTTGTCCATTCGTCTGCCTCGCGCTACCTGTGATGAGCCCCTGTGTTTCCGCTCAACAGTGCTGCCCTGGTTTTTGGACTGTTTGTTTCCTGGTTACCGCCATTAAATCCATCATTTTTACTGCTACCTGGGTCTCCTGCCTCTGCCTCACCACCACCACACCCGCTTATGACAACAGCAAACTCTGTTTAAAAGAAAAGACACGTGTGACTCAAACAGGCCGAGTGTAAAACCGTCTTCTGTCCTTGTCCTTCTTGCTTCCCCATCAGGTCTGTTCTTCTGTAACACAGAAAACACATATGGAAAAATTAGCATAAACCCTGACACAGGCAAAAACAAAACCAAAAAAGATGTAAAAATAACTTTTACCTGAGTTACAGTCCATCTTCACTGTTTTCGTTTGGACCTTCCTCTGTGCTTCCAAATGTTCCTCCCACAGAGTGATTGTTAAATCGCTCGAACTTCTCCTTGCTTGGAACAAAATTCTTGAAGTAAAAACTTTCCCTCTTCCGTCCATATTTTATGAGGAGTGTGTTGGTGAGTGTGTCCTTCCCCATTCCGTTCCTCGGTTTGGACTTGACCAGGTCCATTTGATAGAACAATTACATCAGTGTTGCTTACAGGCATTGTAAGCAGAGAAAAGGGTAAATAGGGCAAGTTCACCTAAAGCCTGCCATCTTTGTAATCGAGCACTTCAACCCAAAATGCCTCTGCCTGGGTTTTCTCCTTGTTTGTTCGTAGATGGTACGTCACAGCCTGACACTTTGTGTGGAAATTGCCAGAATAAATTTTCAAAAGTGACAATAATCAGAGCTGTTGTTCTGCTTGTGACAGAATGACAGTTGGACTGAACACAGTCATACATTTCCATATCTGGAGTGTTAGCTGGAAGCCTCTGTTGGATTTGTCTCCATGCTTCCACCGAGAAGTCTTTTTCATTTTTCTCTCCGATGGACTTTCCATTTTTGCCTCCTCCAGTGCAATTGTGAAGGTGAGTCCATAACAAAACCACACTCACAGGTGACAAGACACTTTGGTCTGTTAGACTGACTGCCAGCAGATGTTCATCTGACGTGGGGATTTTATCAGGCCTCACTACGCTGGAGATGAGGGAAGGAGAAGAAGCTAACATTCCAGCGTTTTCAATGGATTCCCTTATCCTGCTGAAACAATGTGTTATAATATAATGTTGAATTCTGGCAGAAATGGCATTAGAAACATGAGCTGCACCTTGTTCATTGGATCACAGTACATCTGGTGTAGGATTTCAGCATCATAACATCTTTGCTTACTATTTACTTGTTAGACTTGTAAATCTGGGACCTGTTTTCGAATTTTGTGCCAGAAGCAAGCAATTGTGAAATGCTATGACAATAAAAGTCCTTGAGTCCTTGGAGAAAGTGAAGCTTGGATGCGTCGTATACCTGACATATGTGTGAGTGTTCAAGGAACTTCCCGGGATTGACGAGGCTGTAAGTCTTTGCATGTTCGCGGCGGCGAAGAGCACTGTGTGAACCAAGAATTCAAGATTCTGAGGGAGGGTCTGGACTGCCTTGCTCACACACAGCTGTATGGAATGGCACACACACTTCAGCAGCTGAAGATCTGGCTTTTCCTGGAGCAAGTGTGTACACAGAATTTATGTTCCCCACCAGTGACACTGTGGCCATCTGTGCAAAATCCAAAACCTGTTTTGTGGTATCCAGTCCAATGCTCTGTAGAAAACTGGTCAAGGTGGAGGCAACCGGCCTCGGCTGTTTCACCGTCCAGAAAGGTCGAAACGGTCTACAGAAATAGCAGCTCGCCAAACACAGCTGCTTGCCAGATGTGATATCTGTGCTTTCATCGATTACGAGAGAATACTGAGCATCTCCAATATCACTCAGAAGGTTTTTGAGCACGCAAGGAGCTATTGCAGGATTTATTAATGCAGTGCATTTTATTCAGTATATGTTTATCTCACTGTCAGTCGATGTGGATCCAATGGGGTGGCTATGTTTAGCTGTTTTCGTAAGTGTGCTCTCATTCTTCCACTCTACTACATTTTATATGTCCATATTTTCCCCATTTACTGGAGTTCATTCTACTGCGGTCTTGTCACTCTGGGCTCTGGCCGGCTAGTATGAGAGCTTGTTTGGGTGTGCGCCTGTCGCCTAGCCAGCTTGGGCGGAAACGACAAACAAGAAACGAGGACACTTCCTGTCAATCATCTCTTAACTACACGGAGCTGGAAGATAATCGACAAGTTTAACTCGGAAAGAAAGTCAAACCCGAAAAAGCAACTTTACGTTCAAAAACAATCCCCAAAAACAGTAATGCACGACTCACAAATTTGTAACTGACTTAAAAAAAAAAAAAAAACAGCGTTGAAGTCGCTTGTAATAAGCGGACTTGACAACATTGTCCATGGCGCTGTTGTTACTTCTAATTACAAGTTGGACTAAACCATTGTTCCAAACTTAAGAGTTCACTCCTATTTTTCTCTTAGATGAATGGCATATTCATTTCGGTCTTTGTTTCTTCTGACTTTTCATATTCATATTGCTTAAATACAAAGGTCCCTATTGTGATGTATTTGAGGGGGTCAAATCTATACTTTTCCAAAGTCTATGCTCCACCCCCTGCATAGATAAAAAAAAAGTTTGAGAAAACTGAAAAGTTGAGAGATAAAACAAAAAACCTCCAGGAATCTGATCTGTTTGGTGCGCATGTCTCATTACCCACTTTCCTGTCCAACAACTCTCAAATAAGGGCCACTAGAGCTAATAAAACCTTAAAAAAACAAACAACAAACAAAAAGACATGACAGTAAGAAGGATAAAACATCCAAAGGGGTAAAAGCTTTTTAATTTGTACTGAGTTTTAGAATAATCCTGCTCCAAATATCGAAGTTGTTGATATTCTATTGTCAGATGCCTTCACAGTCCCTCAGCCACGAAGGGGCTGGGAACTGAAAACTGTTCCTTTTAAAATGTAAACAGCATCATTTCCTCTGGGGAAAAAAATCTGACCCCACTGGAGGAACATTAACTGGACAGGGTCGCCAGCACGAGCAGTTCGAGAGGGAGAGAAAAAAATCAAATCTTCATATGGTTTCAGAGTCTTTTAATTCTAACGAGCAGAGAAAAAAAAATACCTGACAACTTCTCAGGTGGTGGATTAGAGGCAAACCAATTAAAATCCCCATAAGTCACAGTAACGTTCAATTTAATACCACTTTGCTCAGCGACACGACCGAGTCTGATTCAGCAGTCATGGAGTAAATGCTGCTTGTGCTGTAAATAAGAAACAAATAGAAAAACGGTGATCCATTTCCTCTGTAATTCTAAGCAGCGATTTTAGCAACGAGCTCTAGGTCACACATGATGTGTTCACTGACATGCGGCTCTACAGAAAAGTCCAGTGCGACTCCCATTCATTAGAAGGCTGAGCTGTCAGCACTCGGAGGAAGGTGGGGCGGGGAAACGGTTCTGAAGCAGACCACATGGCAGCGTTAGCAGTTTGGAGTGATGGGGAGAATAAAGTCCTCACTGTTCCAGTCTCAACAGTCAGAGAGGACAGAGCCATAAATCCTGCTTCTTGTGTCCACTCGGTTGCCAGAGTCACGTTTTCTGATCAGCAATCAACCAACGGGAACCTTTCTGCTCGGCCCAGGAGATCAAATACCTTCTCCTGTGGATGTTCTTCACCGAATAACACTCAACACTCCTTTGTCGATCGTTATTTGTGGAGCTTGAGCAACTTTTCAGTTCTTTTCATTTTGCGTTTCAAAAAAACGGGGCTTTCAGAAGGCTTTTAAAAGGTTTCTTTTAAAAACCTTGATCAGTTTAGTCCTTAAGCCTGATAAGATGTACCGCTACGGCTTGAGCAGAAACTGCAAAAGACCTAGCAGATATAACTGACAGAGCATTGTTTTGAGTACAGAAGCACATTTAGGCTTAATGACTCCCAGGTAAAAGAGTCTAAATGTATAGACTGACTGCAAAGCTACTTGAATGTCTGAAGGTAAATTCCTAAAGTGTTTCAAGGATTTAAATTCACTTCCATTAGACAAAGTGCTCAACTCTAGTACTTAAGTAAAACCATTGATACTGAAGGTTGTTCACTCTGAAGTTTACAAAAATTAAAGTCCTTAAGTACTTGCTTTTGTAAATACTTACATGCGGCTCTACAGAAAAAGTAGAGCCGCACAGTACTTTTCTTTACTATAAGAAAAGTAAAGGTACTCAAAAAATATACTTAGGTCTACTGGGGAACGTCTCTAAAGAGTCGGGATGATCAAAAGTTAGAGGAAGTAAGCTAATGTTAGCTTAGCACCTGAGCAGACATCTCCCAGTAACAAGATCCTCACCAAAAACAGGTGCGCATTTACTGAAGATATGTTGTAACTATATCTGTCTGTAGATATAAACACATAGATGTTACCTTGACTTCTGCTGTTCATTAAAGAGACACAACAACGCAGCTGCCATCTTCCCTCCTCAAACGTGGCCATCTTTAGCTGAGGGCTATATGAAATGCATTCATTCACACTGTTTTCTGTCTACTTTTAAGCAGTTTAATTTGTTGTGAAGTCAGGCATGTTTCACATCTATTACCAATACGAATATATGGTAATATAGGGTAGGAAAAAAAAATGCAGCCCCTGCATATTTGAAATTACTTGAATTTCCAGAAGTTCCCTACAGTAAAAATTATTACTGTTGTCAATATTCTTCACAAGGATTAACAATTTTCTTTCCATACAATGTGGTTTACAGAAGCAGCTTTTCACCTGGAATGTTGCTCAGAAATATTTTTTTTCTCTTTTCTTTCACTGTAGTCAACAGTATGCACTTTGGGAGCGCAATCAACACTTATCTCTATATTTCTATGACATATGCTGAGTCAGGTTCTTGTAAATTTGTTGTTTCATTGCATTGCTTACTTTTTTGTTGCTGTTTTTGTTTTCTATTTGAAACCACAGTAAAACTAACTTGGAGACTTTGTGTGCTGTCAAATCATTTCCACTTTGCGTCGGGTTCTGAGTGAAACATCTCTGCTCACCTTTCTACATCAGAACTCTGCAAGCAGGGAACAGAAATCGGTCTTTCTGACATGCAAAATAGGATGTCTAGCGTGAATCGCAGTAAACTGCTTTCTTTCTATTTTCAGACAAACAGAAAATATATTGCAGTTAATGATTATCTGCAGGTCTACACCGACACAACGCCATGTTGTTTGTCTTTAAAATGTTTGTCCTGTGTTGTTTGTTTACTCCCACCGGTCCATCAATGTCACACTGAACAGTGACATGTCATCTGATTATTATCAGTATCAGTCATGTATGAATATGTGTGTGGGCCTCGTGTGTAGCAGGTCTGTTGTCACTGAGCACATTGTGAGAAGAATGGCAGGCCTAATATGGAGCTGGGCCTCCACAGAGTTGGGTTTCAGGCTAATTGGGATCATGCGCCGCATGTGCAGTTTTGGCACATGTGCTAAATTAATCAGGGGCTCTTTAATGGTGGAAAAAAATTCCTCCTGTGTGTAGTTGGAGAAGTGGCTTGACACCCCGCACCCCCACCCCTCACTCTCCCCCCGCAATCCCCTGACCGTCCAGGCCTGGGCTGTGTCTAAGCATGGACCTTTTGACTCAATAAACACCCGCTATTTAAAATTAGGGTCAGCGTCCCAATGCTCACACCGACGCGCTATCAAGACCACCACAAAGGAAAGGCTCCACCTAATGATTAAATTGTGTGAATGTTCCAAATCTGGAGGTTCCTGGCAGCTGACGCTTCCTCCTGATTGTAATTTATATCTGAAGCCATTGCTGTCCGACTGTCTGCCACGTCCAAAGCCCAGGAGAGGGGACTGCTGCCTCGTGGATCGGACTTGTATCATCCCGCCTGCCGCGGCTCCCGGGCTCACCGTGTGGCACGTCTTAAATCTGCTCCTGTTTTTCTTTTCGTTCAGCCTGCCTGAGCTCTGTTGTTTAGCTTAGCCTGTCATCTAAGTGAATATCATTAAGGCTTGACAGAAATTTGACATCCTTTAGGCAAGGACTGATTAGGCACTCTCTCAGATGAAGACGCTGGCAGAGGAGTGTGTACCGGTGTGTGTGTGCGTGTGTTCATGTGCATGCGTGTGTTGGTGTGTGTTGTGAGGGGTTATAGGTAACAGCTTTGAATTCTGCCTGCCACCAAGAGCACTTCTGCAGGAACACAGAAGAAAGGAAAATGTGCAGAGAATAGAAATAAAAGGCATATTACATGTTTAGAAATGAAGGTTTGAAATCTGGGTTTCATCCTGACTATCGAGATGGCCGTAAAAATAAATAAATAATAATATTAATAATAATAATGAATTTTATTAATAATGCACTTTACATTTAACTGTTCATCTCAAAAGGGATGTAATCAATAAAACAAAAATAAAAACAAGAACCCTAAAATGCCAATTAATAATGAAAACAAGACAAATTGCTTACCAGGAAATGTTAAGGGTTTTTTTTCGGGCCTCTTTTAAAAGTTCCTTCATCCTTTCAATGGTAGCTAATGCTGAGCTCAACCGTGTGAATTATGACCCCCCAACTCCCCCATTTATTCAGCATTTTAATGCTAATCTGTCATAAATGCAGGCATGGGGTTAACTTTTTATTAAATACATGATAGATTATATCAGGTCAATATGAGAAAACTCTGTTTTGGACTCGTTAGCACTTTTGTTAACACTTTTGACAGTAAATCATCTCCTTGATTTACTGTTGGTGCTTCAAAATATAATGAAACACTATTAAATTACATAACTTACAAAGTAAATTGTTTAATTAAAAAATAAAAACTAATAGAATACATTATAGAGATTTTTTATTGGACTGATATAATTACTAAGGATGAAATTGGAATGTATGAGCCATAATTCATTTTGAATCTGTCTGAGTGATTGGACTCAGTGGACTATGTATTTGTAAATTGTATGCATTTTTTTTTTTTTATTTCATTGAGACATTTCTTAAGAATCAGTTTATAAATAAAAAGACATTTCTTAAGTGTAACCCTGCAGACGAAAAATGGTCTTAATTCAAACATGTGACTGAACTTATCCATCATGATGTCTTTATACTCAGCTTACAGCTTCAAACCCTCTCACCAAGGCGCCTCATGACGCTGACCTGCCTAAGAGATGGTAGATATTGCGAGATTTATTTATTTTTGTGCAATTAAATGTCAAAAAAGAAGAAAAACCCACAATAAATAAAATGTCATTTGTTGTTTTGTTTTATTTCATTATTTCTTGGAGTCACAGGGGGACGTATCATGGGATTTTATTGTCAGAATATATTCTGACAATTCTAGTCCTGGTCAGTCCTATATGGTAAACTGCAGAATTATTATTATTATTATTATTATTATTATTATTATTATTTTATGCTGCTTCCCTTGGCAGTCTTTCTAAAATAAGGGACAGGTTCAGCATTTCATTGGAAAAGACCACCATGATGGAAAGGTTATGCATTTTTTTTTTTTAACTATTTTTTTTCACAATGCACATTTTCATGTGTACCGGTTTCCTTTAAAGTACATGATGACATTCTGGCCCTTTTCTATTGTTTACAGGGCCCAGAGCTGGTGTTGGCCCCACCGTGACCCGGACCCCGTTTCAGAAAACAGGGTTAACAAGCCCCGAGTAGAAGGCAGATACTCTGAATTAACTTAAAAAAATAAAATGTGTCTAAAGCTATTTGTGCTTGATGCCGATAGGATAAAAGAGAAACAGATCATATTTGATGCAGTGTGTGACAGGTGGAAACACACACAGCTCTCTGCTCATAGGAGAGTCACACACATTTCTTAAATTAGGCATCTCTCAGAGGTGACCTTTGCTGTGAACAGTTTGGTTACTATAGTAACAACTCTAACAGGAACCCAGTCAGCTGGCATCAAAACGAAGTTCAGCGCAGAGAGTTTTCCTCCTGGTCATGTGAGGTGATGTGCGGCCTGAAGTTTCATTGAGATAAATTGACTGTGACGAAAACACATCAATGCAGAAACAAAACAGAGTATTTGCCCTCCGACATCTACAGGCTCCCACCACAAAACGACACACAGTTTCTGACTCTTATATTTGTGCCAGGCCTCAGCTAAAAAAAAATAAATAAATAAAAAAAATAGGACAAACAATCCAGCAGGGCTGGTTCACGGAGTGAGTTGATTCAGGATAACAGATATCTGGCTTTCTGGAACCGAAAACCGAGGATATGCTCATAGTTATCCCCAGAACTGAGCCAGGATTTTTGACTTATCCTGCTTTCTGAAACGGGGCCCCGGCGGCCCGCTAATCCCACACTCAACACACACTTCCGCCACAGAGAGAGAGAGGAGAGAGAGAGAGAGAGATAGAGATAGAGAGATAGATTTATGGGATTCTAAACGTGACGCGGTTACAGAAAGGAAAAAGTACAACTTCTTCTTCTTTTTTTATTTTACAAAAACAGTTCAACACTCATGAACTCATTATAATCCCAGACCTGTTTCGTGTAATTCTTCAGTTACCAGCCGGCTAAACATGTCCTGCCATATTTTCAGCCTCCCAATATTCTTTGTTATTCTGTGTTTTAGGTTTATCGCTGCAGCGCCGCTCATATTTCTTATTGTTGTTAAAATGTTTGACAGCCGCAGCATAAACAAAGCCGAGCCGAGTGGTGTTGAAAATTGCGACCGAGCCAGATCTTCATCATCTAATCCAGCGATTTCATCATCAGTTCAAACAAACAAGTCATATTTACTCTTCATTTTGCGCGCTAAATGCTTATTAAAATAAACCGACCGGCTGATGACAAGCAATTCGCTGCAATGCGCTTGAATGCTGCCAGGACGGGAGGAAACCGAAATGTGCATTTCTCCCAGTGAGGCTGACTTCTTTCTCAGCGCCCATTAAATGTCACATGATGAAAATGCGGAGGCTGCAGGTCTGTGCGTAAAGAGGCGACGGAGGCCCAGACGGTCCAACCTGAGAGCTGAGCTCCCAGCGGACACGGTTTGTTTTGATGTGGTATGAAAATCCACAGCAGGTTGAAAATATAGAGATATAGGCATCAAAATATAGATATTATATCAGAAAATTCATGCTATAAACTGATGCAACCATTTTAAAAGTAGCCGATATATATATATATATATATATATATATATATATCACATAAAATATAATTCAACACATTGCTTGTTTGGGGGGGTAAAAGTATTCTCAGGCTAATAAATTATAACGAATAAACGTAATTGTCCTGAAACATTGCTAATGAAACTAAATGAAGCGTCACTCCACAGTAACAAAATCATTAACTTTATATAAAGCAGCTGCTGCTGCTTCCAGGACTTTAAGACTTTTCAGACATGATGTTCAGTTTGAACTATAATTTTATGCTTTTTGGCTCCGCGAGGTGTTGCCGTAGCGGCTGAATGCGTGATTTAGACCAAGATAATATTTGTTGATTCCGATAAGTGACGGAATGAGACGTTAACCGTGTGCGCGCGAGCAGGAGCGACTGATTTCACGGAAAGCGTTTTTGAGTGACGTGAAAATTACATTTCGTTCGTAGGAATTCTGAGGGGAAATAAATCTTGCAGCTAACGAAATATTCAATAATATGTTATTTAATCTTTCATTGAGTCGTGTGGATGATTCAGAGCAGCCCGCTTTGTTGATAAGACATAACTGCGTTTGAAATTTGTATTTAGCGGCGCTTTAAGCGCAGGATCAATCAGCTTTAGCCTTGTTGAAGCCAATACCAGCCTTTTTCTGTGTTTTATTATTTTTTATATCATATGTATATTATTATATCATATTTTTGGTTGTAAAACATTATTGTCAAATAATATCCGTTTTCTTAATAGGGTGAAAGTTCTGCGCAGTGGGGGCCCACTCTCAGCCATATGTTCCAGTTTGAGCCGCAAACTGGGCGCAGTGGGATTATGATGACGTTTTCCTTCTTCAGCACACAGTTAGAATTAGAATGAAGCTCATCTGGATCCAGCAGGTTCTCATAGCTGTGGAGCTGTCAGTATAAAAACATGCAGAGAGTTAGAGTTTAACATCACGTTAAGAAAACCGACTGGATTCAGTTTCAGATATTTTTAATGTTTTTGGGGGTTTTTTCATTTGCCTTCCGAAGAGGCTTGTTTGTCTGATTAAAATAACCTTTGACGCATAACTTTCATTATTTCTGTAAAAATTGTTTTCCTCCTATCAGCCTGGTGTAAAATCTTGTATTACTTTGTGTATCTGATCAAATTGTCTGCTTCACTTTTTGGCAGAAATAAAGATTGCAATAAAAAAAAAAACGTCTGTCATTTACAATTTACGGTAAAATACCGGCAGCTGTGATTGCGAATTTTACCTTACAAATAGGTAAAAACTTTTTTTTTTTACAATGTGAAAAACATTAAATGTGTGGAATTATGTGTTTCACCATTTTTAATTTTTTTTTTACTGAGAAACAAAATTCAAATGAATTCTTAAATATAACATCTAACTTTAATTATCAGCTCTAACTTACTGCGACATGTAAAAACAATTATTTTTTTTAAAAAAATATTAAAACAAGTGACAGCTTCAGTTTTGAGTCTTACTTTTTTTCAGTTTCTTAGGCTAATAAAGAAAAAATATTTCAGAAAAGTTTGAAAAAAAATCTGGTAACATGAAAACTCATTATAGGTTCCAACTCAAAAAATAAAAATTAAAAATCCAAAACTTTTTTCAAATGACCTACTAGTCTAACTGAACTCTCTCCTTGTTTCCTGACCCTTTATCACAATCACTCCTTTGCACAGCTTATTTAAATACATCCAGCATAACATGAAGAGTGCTGGTTCAGTCGCCGGCCTGCTTTTTTTGCTGAGTGATTTAGGATTCTGCGGGGATTGGTCGGCTATTATCAACATTTTCCTGTCAAAGTAAAGCGGCGCGTGTTTTTCATTTCCACGTCTGAGGACATCTGACATTTCCTGGTCCACATAAACCCGACTGCTGGCTAGACTCCAGTCACACGACCTTCTGGTAACACGCACGTTGTTTGGAATGACAGGAGGAAAGCGTTACTGAAAATATATTTAATAATTAAACATAGCACAGTTACATAAAAAGGAATGCAAAACAGATGAGTAAAAGTGGGTCCTTAGAAGGTGAAAACAGACCTACTGCAAAGGTTTGAGTTCCTTCCTGAACAGCAGCAAGTTCATCATGAGGGAACGCAAAAAAAATGAAAAAAACACACGGCTGCTTCCTGGAGCATAGCAGGTCTCTTGGAAGCGTTCTCCTAAAGGAGCGCTGAGCGTCCCAGCGGTTCCACGAGTCCAGCTGAATTACTTCACTCTTCCTGCGTGTTCTCGAAGTGAGAGCTTGACCCCTCGGACTGATGGTCGGCGTCGGCAGCGGATCGCTCCTGCTCAGAGAGCTGCTCGCTGCTGGGGATGGAGTTCTTCTTCGGTCGGCCTTTTGGCTTGGTGGGGGACTCCAGCCCTCCTCCCTGTAGAACCTGCAGCCAGGAAGAAGAAGAAGAAAAAAAATCAGGTTTGTGTCCATGTAAATGCTCGCCCACACTGCAAAAACACAAAATCTTACCAAGCATTTCTGGTGTAGTTTTTTAGTGTAAATATCTTAGTGCACTTGAAATAAGAACTAACTTATATGCACATTTTTAGCAAGATATAGAAGCTTGTTTTAAGTAAATAATTCCTTAATATTGATTTTTTTTTTTAAAGTATTAGCTCCATTACCAGACTATTTCACTTATAACAAGACATTTTTCCCTTGTTATAAGTGAAATAATCAGCCAGTGGAACTAGAACTTTGACATCAATATTGCAGAATTATTGACTTTAATCAAGCCACTAAATCTAGCTGAAAAGTTACTTATAAGTTAGTTTTGTCTTATTTCAAGCGTACTAAGATATTTACACTAGAAACTAGAACAAAAATATTTGGTTAGATTTTGTGATGCCATTTCAAGACTCTTTTATTTTAACGCCCCCCCAACCCCCCAAAAAAAAAATAATAAAATCCTCAGTTCTCTGGTATTTCACCAACCACAAAAAACACACACTGATACCATTGATACCACTGATATGAGAATGGGAGATTTCAAGGTGAAACAGATTCCTGTGGTCAGCAACACAGAGCACCAATATCATCATCACTGTCATTATGATCATCATCATCAGGGCACAACTTACAATTTTCTTCCATTTCATCCTCCTGTTCTGGTACCAGGTTTTCACTTGCAGCTGACTGAGGCCCAAAGACTCGGCCAAATCTATTCTGCAAGGAGCAAAACACACACAGACGCTTTCCGGTATTCAATATTTAACATATTAATACAACATGTGCTTTAGAAATCAAGTAATGACGTGAACATTTTCAGAGTTTTTCTGTATTTCTAAATGCTAAACCTGCAGATTCCGTGTAAACATGCAGCAGCGGCAGCTCAAGGCCTTTGTGTTTTCTTTCGCCTAGTTCGGTTTAAGAGTTTACATTTTGCAATTAAAAGCTGTGTATAAAGTCAAACAATGTTCCCATGTTACAAATCAAGCCTAACTAACTGCTGGAGGACATTTTGGACGTAAAGACCTAAATATCTTAAGGCAACACAGTTCAGTTCAATCAATCTAACATAGGAGCAACTTCAATGTTCCCCCTGTGGATTGTTTGTCTAAATGTTACAGGGGAATAACATAAAACAGTAACAAATCCAGATTTAATCAAACTAAAAGGGTACAAAAATGAATGCGAACACAAGACGTTATATTACAAACACCCTGTGTCCAGGTAAAAACTGGCCTGTTTGGTCCAAATCCGCCCAAAATAAGTTTGATTTCAGCAGAAAACCTTCGTTTACAAGAACATAACATCTAGGAAAAATCTGTTATTTTACAAAGTTCTGGGTATTTTTATTACATGTCTATAATAAGTACTTGTCTTTAACTGTTTTTTAAGACGATGTTTGCCTTGTTTTATGATTGAGGTGGCCCTCTGTGTGCCAGTCTGGACAAACCGAACGGAACCCGATCCTGAGCCCGAACTTCACGTTTCAGTTTTCTAACGACTTACTGATGAAAACATGTAAAACCCTGAATAATAATATCAATTTACGCAAGGCGAGGTCTAAATGTTAGGCTACACGTAAGTCATTTGTCATAATCAAATTTCTTTATTAAATAAAAATTGCACTTCATTTATTTTTTTTCTCTCTCTTTTTTATTTTTACTGCTGACTGCAGGGAAAAAAATATTTGGACGAGTTGAAAAAGAGAGGAAAGGTAAAACAACAGTTTATAGCTATGTCCAATTTAGAATTAAGAATTATTGTTCTGGTTTGGTCCTCGATTTATTACAAGCTGAAAGTGCGGAGGTCTGATCAAGGGAACGTTCTCTCTCTGTGTGTCTCTAGTTCCCCCACAGGAAGATGAATACCGACCAAAATGTCTGAGCTGAAGCCCAGGAATGGACGCACCTGTCCGGGGTGGAGAGGTACTTCTGCTTCTCGAAGCGCTTCTCCAGGCCCATTAGCTGCAGCTCGGTGAACACGGTGCGACTCCGGCGGCCCTTCTTGCTCTTCCCGCCGCCGTCGGCTCCGTGCTCCAGCTTCCCGCGCAGGTGCAGGTCAAGCGGCAGGTGGTGGCTGGCGGGTCCGACCTGCAGGCCCGGAGCGGCGGACAGAAGCGGGGAGCCGAGCGCGGAGCCCAGCGTGCAGGACAGCGGGGACAAGGGGAACTTGAGGAGGTTCGCCTGGTCGGCTTTTAGCACTGCGGCGGCGTGGGAGAGGAAACATTGAGGTCGAGTTTAAATAGCAGCTTCTTGAAGGTAAACTTTAGATCAACAGACGAGTTTTACAATGAGTGGAACTCAACAAACGGTCGTCCCTTCATAATGAATTACCAGCACTTACTGCCGCTAACGTTTAAACGGTATTTTAAGACTTTTATGTTTTACCGACAGAGAATTGACCATTTAACCTCATGAATCTGCTTTGAATTGAGCTTATCAGAGACGACAAGGAATCGCAGAACCTCAGAAACAAGGCCGATATCAAAACCTGCTTTTACTTTTCATCGCTTTGGTGTTTTTCAGAAAATAAAAAGCAAAGATTAGCAAAGTCGGTTCATAGCAGCGAAGCCCCAGCGCACGCGCTCACAGCTGGAACTTTAGCTGAAAAATAAACGAAGCTAAAATAAACGAAGCTAACAGTTGAAGCCGTCGTCACGCCGCTCGGACTAAATATTGGAGGAATTAACAAGCATTTACACCGAGGAATTGAATATGAATTCTCTGAAAAGGCTAAACTGTTTTCACCATGATAACCGTCGTAACTAAATAAGCCGCTGCTCTGAAAGCTATTTAAGATTATCACAATTTTACAAAACTGCAAAAAAAAATTAAATAAATAAAAATTAGCAACATTTGCATTTTACTCATTAAAACCTTCTGAATTTATACTTAAAAAAAATCTAATTAGTTCTTGGAACTCGCAACTCTTTTTTTTTCTTTCTTTTTACACAACTTTGCGTATTGATTCGACAGATAAAGAAACTGGATTAAAGACAACAATCCACATTTCTATCCGAATAACATCACACGGGATTAAGCTAAAACAACATAGGGGACAAAATCTCTTGTAGTTGCTGATTAAGGCTCAAATTTGGAACATTGAATAAAAATCTACAGATCTGAGTTATTCTTTCTTTTTTCTTTCAACCAGTCTACTGGGTCTGTTCTCCATCTCACCCAGCTGACTGTGAAACGGCCGGGCGGACAGGAGAGCCTGCACCCCGAACTTGAGCAGCTCTCCGGCCGGCGCTGACGTTTTGCGCTCCGGGTGATCCGTCAGAATTTCCTCTATCATGAAACTCCTGTAGCGGTGAGTCCTGTGGTCCGGCTGGACGTCGGGCGGGTAGTAGTGGGCGCCCATGTCCAGCGGGTGCTGCATACTTCGGCCCGTGCCTGTCGACACTATTTTTAAAAAAAAAGAAAAAAGAAAAAGAGCTCGGACACGGATGATCGCTCCCTCAGAGGGCCGAGTCACAAGTCATTTTTCCTCCGCAGCATCGAGTCCGCAGCTCGGAGATGCCAAACAACAGGCAGCCTAATCTCCAAAGTCCTCTGATGGAGATTTAATCTTTATTTTTATTTTTTTTTTCTCCCCCAGATTTTTTTTTCCCTTTTGCGGAGGAATCTTACAGCCGATGGCGATCACTTGGCCTGAGTCCGGAACCTGTGCATGGCCCGCTGGGGGTTGTTCCTGCGGACCGCGGAGCCCGGCGCCTTGGTAGTGAGATCCGGAATAAGCCTTTTGGAGTTAAGAGTTCCATCGTGGCTCCACCCTCCTTCCCTCTCTCCCGCCCCGGATTTGCCCTTGCAGCTTTCTGCCTTTGTCGCAGCTAAACCTCCATGCAAAGGCACACTTGTCCTGCGTGGACTTATTCAAAACAGAGGTAAATGAGGACTTGGAGCAAGGACACTTGAAGCAACTTCAACTAGGAACTCTGAGCCTGATGATGGTGATGGTGGTGAGAAGGCTGAGAATAGAGAAGCTGGTCCTAAAAGGAGAAAATGATCTATATAAAAACTGTTTGAGTTGGTCTATTTCTTGCAGCGCAACAGTCAGACTTAGTTGTGCGGTGCTAAAAAATAAGCTCTTTTTTTGCTTTTTTAACCTCATAGCCTGAGTACCTCAGTGGGTTTTAGAATCCATCTTGAATCATTGCCCTAAAATTTCAGTAAGATTTGTAACTTGCTTGAAGTTGACAGTCAGATCAGCTACTTTAGATTTAGAAAACTCCCTCCACACAAGTTGTATCAAGGCTTCTATAAGCAGAATAAAACACAGACTACACTAAGTTAGAAGACTAGAACATTGGAGGATAAAGGCCACCCAAGAAATCGAGGATGAAATAAGAAATCTCGTAGAAGTTGAGAATTTTTCTTGCTGATTTCGTTTAAAAGATTTTGGTCAGTCACTGATAAATAAATTAAAAAGTATTGTTGAGAAATCTGATTGTAGCACAAATCTGATAGGAAACGTCATTGGAAATTGAAACAATGATAATATTGAAAGAGTCTTTTTTTTTTTTTTTTGCATCGTACTCCTCTGAAATATGTCTCCCTCTGGTGGTTCCTCCAAGGATTACAAAATAATCCCTGGGGATGCCTGCGAAGTAAACAACAGCAAAGATTTTCTCACTAATCTGGATGATGGTCTTTAAACATATTTGGTTTCTAAAACACGACTCAATTTTTACATTTTTTTTTTAATTTTTGTACACTGCAAATGCAAAAATTGAGGGAAAAACTGTTAGTCACTCAATCAAAACTTATTCTCTGTATTAAATTAGCAATGGTCACAATAAACTAATATTTAAGTTATTAAATACAGCCACATATTAATACACATTCTCTAAGCTGAATCAATCATCTTACATTGCACAATAAATGTATGATACATTTTAAAAAGTGAGACATTAGACTAACAGAGATTATTCAGATGACATGATCAAGAGTATTGGGTGTTAAAAAAGCTTACTTGTTCCTGAAAACATATCCTGGACATATCAATAAATTATTAGGTATTTTTAACATTTAATATTACTAATATTAAATGTTAATATCACAGGGGAAATATACCATTTTCACAATTACATCACATAAATTCCAATTCCCTATTCTTTCCTGTCTATCACTTAGCGAAATGACAGCTGGTGTAGATGACGCTGTTTGTACATTTCAGCTGCAGAAAAGATCTTTAGATGCTGACATTTGGTAGAGTTGGAATATAAACAGGGCATCATTAAAATAATTGCCAAGATGTTTAAAATTCTTTTATAAAATATTACTACAATCACATCCTGTGTTCTGGACGTTAATGGCTGGTAGTGGGGGAACAGTCCACAAGGGGGCAGTAAAGGATCTGCTACTCGCAGGGTCAGTGGTGATCCCAAGGTTTGCTGTCTTGTTATAAAAGTGTTATTGTCTCTCCAGCGGGCTATGATTGATGCTGTGGATCTAGTGTAAAACAGATGAGGCACTACAGGCCATGGCGGCCATGTTTAAATGTAACTGGCATAATTGTCAGACACCTAAAGCAACAACAGAAGACACCAAATATCTTAAATCTTAAAAAAACATGTCTTCTTTTTTCAAAAATACTTGAACTCATCTGGTTTTGAAGTGATCCTGATGACAACGTTTGTCAACATTATTTATATTCAAGCTTTTCTGGATTTAGATTTCCAAGAAAAAGGCAATTTATAAGATCACAGAGGACAGCTTTGTTACTGGGAGCAGTTTGGATGATGCTTTTTAAAACATTTTTTGATAAGACTCTGAAGTATGGAAAGTAGATTTCCTTACAAAGATCCGGAATACCAGTTTGTCAAAAAAAAACAAACTGAAATGAAATGAAGATGAGACAAAAAGACAAAGGTTAAAGGTTTGTACTGTCTATAATAAATTATAGGTCACACATTATGAAAAAGAAATCCATTCTCGAGAGATTGCAGTTGATGTTGGTCACACACACTGACTTGGATGTGTGTGTATTACACACCCACACACACATCCAACCTGATTGAGTGACTTCATCTAACAGTGCTTGGTAATGATTTTTTTCCACAACCAGTGAACCAATGTCGTAAAGGAGAATGGGCGACAATTCAGCTAAATTATCGGAGAGTCTGATAGAGGTGTATTAAAAATGATCACTTCAAGTTATTGCTCCAAAATTATTTCCAACTTGTTTTTCCACACATTTTTTCATCTTTACCTTTGCATAACAGACAGACAGACAGACAATAATGTCCGGATATATACACTTTTCTTTGACTATGATGGAAACCGTCAAACAGATGTGGTTCCCTGTCAATAAACTGCTGAGCTGAGACTGAGGTCACGTGGTTCCTCTGGACCGTTATCCCCATCAGGTTGCTAGGTAGGCTAGTTAGCTAGCTGACCAAATGATGTGGCCGCTGGGACCGAGCGCTTTGCAACCCGCCAGCGTTAACGTAACGGCGGCTTCGGGGAGATGACGAGACTATGTCAGACACCGTAAAAACGTCCCCGCTCAAGGACGACAGGAAACCGGTAATTCTGTCCCCTTTTTTCTTGGTATCCTCTTGGTTAGCCCGAGCCTGGGCTTTTAAAGTACAGTAAGCTAATTAGCTAACGCTAAGTCTTCAGCTTGCAGCATCAGCACCGGGACACAAACGGAGCTGCTGCTGCGGCGCTGTCATGAAGATGTGTTCAAAAAGGGCCACCGACTAAAGACTGGGCGTCAGTTGTCTACAGGGTCATTACACGGTGTTAGCAGCTGGTAAAAACAGCACTGAGGGTCCGGACAGGTTCACTGCCCGTTCCACACAGTGTTGAGTCGGTGACAGCCCATCAGTGGTTTCCTCTGAGCTGTACTGCATAGCTTGCTGACTCCGAGCTCATTTATTTCAGTGGTTGAGTTCAAAAAGTGAAACTCGTATTTTAAGTATTATTTACAAACAGAGTGATATCTTTCAAAGATAAATTTCTGTTGCTTTTGGGGATTGTAGCTAATGAAAACCCAAAAGACGTAGTATCTGCTCTCAGTCCGAGCTCCTTTACTATAAATTACTGCATCAATGCAGCGTGGCTCGGAGGGGATCTACCTGTGGTTCTGCTGAGGGTGTTCCAGAAGTCCAGGTTGTATTGTTGGCCCCCATCAGGTATCAGATCCTGGAAACAAATACCGTATCTCTATGAAGGTTGTCAGCAAAGAGAACCTGAACTGCCCTAATATGTCCTAGCAGCAGTTGCTCTGACTTTGAAATAGGGTTGCACCAATTGCAGTTTTCTGGCCGATTACCAATCTTTAAAAAGCCTGACCTGCTGATTCCAATTTTATTTTGTTTGAAATGTCACTAAATACAGCAAGAAAGTCGCTGGGGTGGATATAGTGGGGTGAAATTGCGAACGTACAGACATGATCTGGTGGGTCGGTTTATCAGTCAAACCCCTCTCACGAGAGAGTAGAAGAGGACAGTGGTTAATTTGTAGGCCTTTGCCAAAGTAGATGAGATCGGGGGACAAGATCAGCTTCACATAACTGTTCCTTGTGTCATCAGAGGAAATCCCACGAAGAGCAAATTCGGTGGGCAAACCATGAAGGTGCATTATGCAGCCACATACAGTATCTAGGATCTTAACAGCCCCCAGAAAAAGAAACCAGGGATGCCAGCAGAGATTCCCCAGTAGGAGGTGTGCACTGAGAGGAGCTGGCTTCACCATTTAACCTTGACCTGTTTGCCTTCGGGGTCACCAAATGTGGAGGAGTGAGAAGGACGACACAGAAGGTAGGTTTGATCACCTTGCTTACTGGACTCCAACTGACCCTCACAGAACAATGGTACGCAGAATAACGTAAAGGAAAGGTGGTTCGCCCAGGGCGCCAAAGAGACTAGCACCGCCTCTGGCCATTGAAACTCAAATCTTGTTGTCGAAACAAGAAAACTTGCCCTGAGAGGATGCAAGGGTTGACGCAGTTAAAAATCTCATAATGGAAATGGCGGGACTTGACGACCAGCTCTTCATCCTCGTCAAAGACTGGAGCGTTTCTCAACTCGTTACCCACTGGGAGCCTTGTTTTATCATACTGAGCCAATGCTCCTTTTCTATCCTGTGTGTGTCTTCCAGATAAGTATGATTCAGTTGCCAAATGCATTCGCGCGTTCTTCTTCTTTTTTTTTATTGGCGGTTGGCAGGAGGGTGGTAACCAGCTCAGATGATGAACTGTTCCACGTTGTTGTGCAGACTCTTTTCTCTGCCCAAGTCCTTTGTTGTCTGATCAGGTGCCTCTCCAGACACATTGGCATAAATTAAACATGGTGAGAGAAACATCATCTCGTTGGGCATATTTCTTTCGTAGCACTCACAGGAAATGACTTTCACATGCCGCGCTCATTAGGAGCGTGGCAGAAAACTCTCATTTTTCACACCATCTCTCCTAACTCCTCCCGGTGGACGTGAGGGTTTGGAGCAACAATGAACGTGATCAGCGCCATGGCTGGCATGTCCCCTACTAACAGTACTGTAGAAATTAATTGTTGTTGCTGCATTGACTAAGTTCAGCGTTTTTAATCTGCTGCTCGTGCGTCACATTTGTGAGGAAGAACAGCTTAATTGTCATCAGGAGCTTCCCGTGAACAATGCAGGTGATATCAGGACCCTTCTGACCCATCGGAAACACCTCAGGCAGTCTTAGATCAGCCCTCTGTGCCATATCGCTTTTTAAGGGGAAGTGTGGATTACATCTTGAAAGAGAAAAAAAAAGCGGAAAAAGAAACCCCTCCACAGGTTCTAACTTTACATGGTTTATTATTTATAGAGTTCAGGAGCGTAACTCTGGGCACAGGTAGTGATGTAACACCAGCTGGATCTGAGGTTGGTAAAGATAGCTTTCAGTAGGAGTCCATCACCTCTTCACAATATGAAATGGTTAAAGCAGCAAATAAAATGTTCTGTTCATCTTGCAAACATATATATAAGTTTCTGTAGCAATATTGAGTCCTCTATATAGAACTTGTTAGAACTGGACAGAACTGGGTTTGATGATGTTTATTCTAGCTTTTATTCTGATCTCTGGTGCGGATTGATGTCATCTTAAATACATTATTCAACCTCAGTTGTCAGTAGAGTCACTCAGATTATTAGTCGCATAGTTGGTTGAGTTTTTATCCAAGTGCATTCACGTGGTTAATGAGCCTAATCATAAATATCACAGTCTACATGATGAGAAAAAGCTCAAATATACTGAAATAGATATTTTAGGTCATATCACACAGTCCTACCTTGAACAGCATTTAAAGCTTCTGCCTTTAGTTAAGGTCAGAGGTCGTGATTCAATAATAAGAAAAAGAGACTGGGTAAAAATGCTCTGCATGGGAGACATGTCTGCCAGCAGCAGACGAGGGGGGTGAAGTGTCTTGCCCAAGGGCACAATGACAGAGGTAGACAAAGTGGGAATCTAACCGGCAACTCACTATCGTCCCATGGTTCTGTTGGCTCCTTCTTAATTGGCCTTACTGCAAAACAGAAAATCTTACCAAGTATTTTTGGTCTAATTTCTAGTGCAGATATCTCAGTACACTTAAAATAAGAACAACTAACTTACAAGTAACTTTTCAGAAAGATAAAGAAGCTCGTTTTAAGTCATTAATTTCTTAATGGAAAAAGTACTTGTTCTACAGGTAGATAATTTTATTTATAACATGGAAAAATGTGTTCTTAAGTGAAATAATCTGCCAATGGAATTAGTACTTTTTCAGGAATATTAAGGAATTAATAATTTAAAACAAGCTTCTATATCTTTATGAAAAGTTACCTGTAAGTTAGTTTTGTCTTATTTCAACCATACAAAGATATTTGCACTAAAAACTAGATCAGAAACAGTTGGTAAGATTCTGTGTTTTTGCAGGGCTGTTAGTCATTTTCCAGGACAGGAGTCTTCAAATCCAGGCCTTGAGGGCCTGCACTGCAGGTACTGCCTCATGGTTCAACACACCCCAACCAAATGACTGAACAACCTCCTCAGTTTGGAGTGAAGTTCTCCAGAGTCTTGCTAATGATCTCATTACATGACTTGGGTATTCTGAGGAAAAGATGCTTCTAAAACCTGCAGAACACCGGCCCTCGAGGACTGGATTTAATGATCCCTGATCTCAGCAGATCTTCAGTTAAGGTAATTGGCTGTACTAGATATCATTTATCATGAGCACTCAACAACTTTAGAATTAAAACATATTCAAGTTGTTTTGAGGTTGTTTTGTGCATTTTACAAGGGGTGTGAATACGCTGCACATTTATGCTGCCACTGTGCTGTTTGACTAAACTCGTCTCATCGACTGAATCAAAGAGGAAACAGCTGGCAGAGGTCAAGGAAATGTTTGTTATTTCCAACAGTCTAGCTCCATCCTTGACGGATCACTGGATCCGACAGGTGCTGAATTTCACTAATGCAACACTGAACATGCAGAGCCCTGATTGGAGTTTCACAGCATCATACGAAACAACTGTTTCCTCAAGCCAAACTGACGTCTAGAAACCTAGTAGTGACCAAATCTTTCCTACTTCTGTAGTGTGAGCTCAGAAATCCTGCTTGCTTGCAGTGCTGCTACAGCAAGTGGATGTGCTCAACTGAATAATTGATTAGAGCGCCATCAGCCTTGTAGAGGAGAATCGATTCCCGTCATCACGCTGGAGCTGCAAATCAGTGAAGGGGAAGTTAAAACCAAGAGAGATCTCATGTCTGTGCTTTGCTGCATGTGCAAACATCAGCCCAGAGTGGAGCTCAGGACATGAGATCTCAGAGCAAACATGGAGGCAGGTAGATGGTTCATTCCATGGCAACACTTGTTGGTACTTCAGCTGCTCCCAGCGGTGCTGATGCCACGCCCAGCTGCTCCCTGTGCTTCTGTGGTCCGACTGACATGCGTCTCTCCCTCTCTCCCCTGAGGTGTCCTGCCAGGCAACGCTGCTTACGCCGATCGCAGCTCCGACGTGCGAGCGCCCAGTAACCGTCTGCGTAATTGGCACAGCCGGAGCCCCTGCCTGTTTGCTGCTTGGCTGTTCCGTTTTGTGTTTTTCCACCTGCTGACACAACGTTTGTTCTCGTGTTTCAGCCCCGGCCATGGCAGCAGGTGTCAGCATACTGAGCGACCTGCCCCACTCCGTCAGGGCTCCCCGTACAGAGGAGGTCGGCGCAGAGATGGAGGCAGGTAGGGAAAACTCTGCAGCACAATCAACAACACATGCATACTCTGCTGCTTTTGCTCTAGGCAGGACCATAAACCTACAGTCACGTCTCTGTATCCTACAGGTTTGCTCTCACTTTGAGTCGGGATCTCGGTGTAACTCAGAAATGTGACGTATCCTGTTTCCTCTTGTAGATAATACACCTGATTGGATGTGAGAAAGTTATTGATTTATTTTAGATTTGGTGAGTTTCAGGTGTTTGTTTTTAGGTGGCGTGATGTGAATTAGTTCTGCATGACTAAAGTGAACTGAATGAAACCGAATTCTTAAATGGTGATTTATACTTATTCTGGTAATTGAGAAAATAATAAAGTGTGTTCTTGGTAAGAATGTTTTAGAATAGTAACAGTTTCACCTTTTACTGGGCAGTGATCTCAACAACAGCACAGAGTTAAGTGTGAAATAATTGCAAATATAAAAAGATAAAAAATAAATACTATTGTATGCTAAAGCCGGACAACAGTATACAGTAAAGCCTCGTTTATCGCGGGGGTTATGTTCCAAAAATAACCTGCGATAATTAGAATTTTTAAAAATTTTTATACAGTACAATTTTTATACAAAGACCAAAATCTGTTTTCAGGCCCAAGCATTTCTTTAAGAAATAAAAATAGAAAAGTTTTCTTTCAAATAACTGACAGTTTTTAGAAATACTGTAAAGTAATAATTTTTATAATCAACCAACGAGGTTGGACACATTGTGACTGGCGTATTTTACAGTTCCTCTGACTGGGCTTCTTTGTGCTGACTCCATCTGCTGTAGCGTCTTTTTCTACTGAAGGCCGTGGTGCAGGCGTCCTGTTCCGAGAGAAGAACATAGTTATGGATAATTGTTGGCGTTCTCTTTTTTTCTTCTGAGCAAGAAGATTCTTTTAAACAGACATGCGACCTTGGATTATATTAGAGAACTGTGATAAACGACACAGCAGAGGGTCCCGTTCTTGTGCTGCTCGCTGACGTTTTTGCAAAAATGTAAATTTTGAACACATTCTGTTCTGTACAGTGAGGAGATTGATTGACAGCCAATCAGGACTCAGAACACAATGCGTGTTAATACAGTGTAAAACCAGAAACATCTGCAAAACCGCGAGGCCACAAAAGATAAAGTGTGTTATAGTGAGGGTTCATTGTATTTCTGATTTCATGCCATGATAATGATCTTGAACCCCAATTATTCCAGTTTGATTGGGCTCAATGTCTTAGACATTCTCCTGCTAGCTGTTCTCGAGTCTTGAGGAAGCAAAGCAACCACAAACCATCACACTGCCACCACCGTGTTTGACTGTTAACCCTATGCACAGAGCTGCTGAATCTGCAGCGTCTGTTAGCCCAGAAAGCCTGCGATACCTGAACCAGTTCATGTTCCAGAACTGAGAACAGCCTTCCTGAAATGATTGAAATAATTTCCAGCAGATTTAGGAAATGTGGCCCCTTTTTTATACTAAATGCTCCAGCTCTGCTCTGGAGCTCCTGCTCTCCTCTCTAATGGTTGCTGCTAGCCTCTTCCAGCTTAATAAAACACTTCTCACCTCATTTATACTTCTGATCATTATCTTTATACGCTGTGGGCATTTTTTCCCCCAGCCAATGCAAGAGTTCCCACAGCGAAGTACACCAAGATGGGGGAAACACTGAGACACGTCATCCCTGGTCACATGCAGTGCTCCATGGCCTGTGGAGGGAAAGCCTGTAAATACGAGAACCCGTCTCGCTGGAGTGATGAGGAGCAAGCTATTAAAGGACTCTACTCATCTTGGTGTGTCTACAGGTCTTTCTAACCTCATAGCTGATTGGTCCATTCTGTGTTTTCCTCCTCATACATCGTCTAATTTCCCGTTTACAGGATCACTGACAACTT
This sequence comes from Alfaro cultratus, assembly GCA_903066825.1. Lineage (NCBI taxonomy): Eukaryota > Metazoa > Chordata > Actinopteri > Cyprinodontiformes > Poeciliidae > Alfaro > Alfaro cultratus. Next base: position 36,688 of record CAEFZX010030835.1, on the reverse strand, counting down.
GCTAGCTATGGCGAGGCCTTCCTCTGAAGCTATAGAGAAATATAATATAATCCAGCAGTTTCAAAGGTACTGTATTATTCTGGAGTTTTTTATTTTTTTTCTAGCTTTGGTTATGTTTCCATTCCTTTACCCTGTGGACGTGTGTAATGATGTCCTCAGGTGTGGTGTGAAGACTGTTATTAACCTCCAGAGACCCGGAGAGCACGCCAGCTGCGGCTTCCCTCTGGAGCCGGAGAGCGGCTTCACCTATCGGCCCGAAACTTTCATGGAGTCAGGAAGTGAGTTCCACATCAAGCAGCACCGTACTGGCGAAAGCAAAGGCTGTATTTTCTGTAAAACAAATTGCTCATCATACACGTTCAGACTTGTTAGTACTGTTAAAGCTGGGTCATGGTGAGGGCATTGACCATTTAGCCAACTATTTGAGGTTTTCTCATTTCGTTACTTGACTTTTTAGGGTCCGCCACAGGACATTTTGTTCCGACCCTGTGTCAGTTTGTACCTTCCAGCTAGGCGCTTCCTGTCTGCTTCAACAACTAAGCATGTAAAATAATGTTCAAAGGAGTGTTAACCTGTTGTATATATGCATGGATGTTGGTATTTCATTGTTTGTTTTTTGGTTGGTTGAGCTTGAAATTGCCAAAATCCCATGAAGCTTTCTATGCGCTGTTCTTGAGCTAATCTAAAGGCCACATGAAGTTTGTACCTTTGTAGCTCTTGACTCTGCCACTTCCAGCCATCTGCTACCATGGTTGCCAAACATTGGCACCAAGGACCGAACAACACCTATCAGTCAAACTCTTTTGTATGTTCTGCAGTGTTGGAACCCTGGTTTATTTTTTGTAATTGTCTCAGTAAAGTAGCTGTACAGGGTGGGGACGATGTTGCCAGGTAACATGCTAACTTTTTTTGAAGCATTGTCTGATCAGCTCTTCCTGGGTGAAAAAAAACATTTAAACAATAGATGTCGACAATGAGAGGAACAGAAATGGATCATGTATGAAGTGCCAAAATGATCAGATCACATGAGGCACACAATGAGCCAGTTGTTATTTGACTTTCTTTCAGTTTATTACTACAACTTTGGATGGAAAGACTATGGTGTAGCATCATTGACAACAGTGCTTGATATGGTGAAAGTTATGTCATTTGCAGTTCAAGAAGGAAAAATAGCCGTCCACTGCCATGCTGGTCTCGGAAGAACAGGTTTGTATGCCAACACCCTCTTCAGAATGGCAGAGATTCTCACTTTTTCTTCTAAAAGTTTGAATTTCCTTTCACTCAGGTGTGTTATTGGCATGCTATTTGGTTTTCACCACCCGGATGAACGGTGATCAAGCCATCCTGTTTGTTCGAGCCAAAAGACCCAACTCCATCCAGACCAGAGGCCAGCTGCTGTGTGTCAGGGAGTTTGCCCAGTTCCTGGTTCCTCTGCGAAGTGTGTTCTCATGCTCGGAACCCAAAGCAAGTGCCGTCACCCTGTCCCAGTACCTTACCCGGCAGCGTCACCTACTGCATGGCTACGAGGCCCGGGAGATGAAGAACGTGCCAAAGATTGTTCAGCTGGTCTGCAGGCTACTGGTGGACATTTCAGCCGACAGACAGGTGGTGATCGAAGAGGAGTGGCTGGAGATGCCCGACCTCACCGCCGAGGTGGAGAAGACCGTGTCCCAGCAGGCCCTTCAGCAGTTGGGGAAGGAAATGATGGGGAAAGGGATTCCGCTCCTGTCTTGTTCATCAGACATGCTCAGCCCACCACCACAGCTGAGCAGAACCTCAGGTGATCAACCACTCGCCAGTGACAATGAGTTGGACCCACTGTGGCGACAACAGAACCTAGGAAATCCTCACAGGTTTCTGTCTAACAACCGGAGTCTCAGCGACTCTTTGCTCCACAAGCATGGACTGTACCAGGACTGCGTAGAAAATGTTAGTAAACCAGTCAGCTGCCGGACGAGGCTTTGCTCGTCTCACGGCAACCTAAAGACCTGCAACCAGTCCGGCTGCTGTTACCCCTGTACGCAAGACACGAACCAAACAAGAGCCAAACAAGACCTGGGCATGTGTGTTTTACATAAGAGGCATCGCAGTTTAAGCTCTCATTTGTCAGAGCTGGGAAAGAAATCCTGCTTTGACGCCACGCTGCCTCCTTTTCCACTCCAGAGCAGCTTAGTTTCCAGCGTGGAGTGTGTGGATGGAGGAGCTGACCCAGGCGATGCCCCAGAAGCCCCTCACATCAGCCTCCAGTCTGAACTCTCCCCAGATAAAAGACGTCTGATGGTGGCCAAAGCTCTGGCCACAGACCTGGTTGACAAGGAGGTCTCCTCCAACGTTTTAATGTGGCAGGTAAAATCTTTTCTTATTCTGCCCAATGCAATGCTCGTTGAAGCCTTTATTAACAACTAAATCCAGATTTGTCTTGGTGGACTGTCTGACAGACTGAACCTTTAGCAGTTCTTTCATAGTTCAGTCAGTCAGCCACTTCCTGTGTTTCAGTAAATTGATCCTCAGCGTTTCTTGTTGCGTACAGACAGAGCTGAACTCCAGAGAGGGAACTTGGGAGAGGCTGTGTAATGAAAGAGACCCGGTGGTCCTCTCCAGCCTGATGTGGTCATGGCTGGAGCAACTCAAGGATCCAGTCATCAGCCATGACGATGTGCTGTCCCTCAGTGAGAAGAATGTAAACCCACTGACTGCCATCAACTCTCTGGAAAAGGTAGCTGCGTCAGCACGTCTGTCTGATGCTCACTAAATCATTTAAACTGCTTAATTTAAACATCTTCAGTGTCCTCAAACATGTTTTCTCACAAACTTTGCGGTTAAAAAAAACACTTTAAAAAAAAAATGTTTTTAGCAGTGAAAAAACTGGTTAAAAACTGCTTTTTACTGAATTTTACAGTAAAAAATACCATAAAACCAGGTGTTGGTGCAACGTCCTTTGATGTTATTGCTAAAGGACTATTTTACATAGTAAAAATATTTTACACAGTAGAATATTTCAGGGTGTTATCTTCTCAGCTTTAAGAACCCAATACACCAGATTGTTTTTTTTATGATGTCCTCAAACATAGATATTTTGAGGACAAACGTGTCCTCAAAATAGAGGACACGCTAGAATGAGACCTGCTAGTGGAGAAGAAGAAATGAGGAATGACTCAAGACTTTTGCACAGAGTTGAGTCGGAGTTTCTGTCCTGGAACACAAACAACAACCTGGTTGTTTTCTTCTTCTCTGACACCAAACATGAAGAACTCCTTCACAAAATGCCAAAAAATAAAAAGTAATACATCAATTATATGTGCATTTTCACATACTTCAGAGTATGTGAAAATGCATGCTTTCTTCCAAGTTACCAAGTCTGACTGACTTGCTGTAATTCAACCTCCAGGGTCACAGGCTCACGTTGCTGTGCATCCTCGAGTGTGCTGCTCATCTCCTGCCTGTGCCTGAAGATGTGCTGACGTGTTTCCTCGACAAGACAATCAAAGTGTTCACCAGGGTAAGTGTTAACACTAGGCGCTTTTCATCTAGCCCTCCTCTAACCAGTTCGGTCCTGGTACAAGATGAAGAAGCTTGTTTCAGGTCAGTAGTTTCTTAATATTGATGAAAAAGTTCCAGTTCCATTAGCAGATTATTTCACTTATAACAAGACATTTTCCCCATGTTATAAGTGAAATTTGAAGCTGCGCTCAGCTTTCTGTCTGATCTGCAGTTTTGCGCCGACAACGTGAAACACTAGAACTACATAACATTTTGGATAAAAAAAAAAAAAAAGTTCATGCTTGGCTATTGGTTTACATCTTTTGACTTTATTACCTAAATCCAAAAGGTTGCACTTTTAAAAAATAAAATAAAGTGCCAGAATGTAATTATATTTATATGTACCGCGGAATAATCAGCTAATCTGAGTCTTTATCATTGTGTTAGGGCTATCAATGAAGGTCTGTACGACTAAATGAAATATCTGGGTTCATTTGAGTCCATTAGAATGAGAACCTGAAGGTTCTCCATTACTGAGCGTCACTGCAAACATCAGGGAGAGTTGACTACAGCTGCTGCTCGCTCACAGCCCAACCACAGTACTGAGGAACAGAGCGTATAATGGAGAAGCTCACACTACCCAGTGTAGAACCGAACCGCACATTAACCGGCTAGAATGAGACCTGCTAGTGGAAAAGCGCCTACTGTGTACCCCAACATTTGAAGATGTGAACTCCTAAGGCATTTGTTTTGTCTCACCAGACTGATCCAGCCTCAGAGAAGAATGAGTCACTGTACAAAACACTGAAAGCAATCCTGACTCCCATTCTTTACGAGCTGCATTCCAAAGCTGTGGATGTGACCGAAGACTCCTGATCAGCTTCAGCTTCGTTTCTCCTGACAGGGTTCCATGCTCGTGTCATTAGCCAGCGCCTTGCACCACGTACTTTGGACTTCACCAGCCTGTAAAGTTTGAAGCGTTTTCACTGAAGAGTGTATTGATATGTAGATGATAACTACTGCCATTGTTGATGTAAACGTGCCACTGTGCTCAGCTTGAAACATTTGTCTGCGACTTCTTTTACTCCGTTTATGACAGACTACGATCTTGTAGTATCTGACTTTTATCTGCCTGGAAAAAGACTAAGAAAAACGTTTATTTTTTCTGCTAACAAATTCAAATTCAAGAATGCTTTATTGATCCCAAAGGGAAATTAAATTAATAAGTAATGATATTTAAGTGTAACACAAATCCAAAGATGTTTTACGCTATACAGATGGTGTACTGTTACTTATTTATTACGATTTATTTTTATTTTAAACAGCTGAACTAGAGTTCAGCTAGAGCTTAGCAAGTAATAGGATTACTTTACTTGATATAGAATATCAAGCCAGATAAGAAACTTTGACTATGTGTTGGCAATTCATGTTCAACTGACCACTGTGCTTTTTGTTAATCTGTGCAACTTGATGTCCTTAATATTATTTACAACATAAAACCTCTCATTGTGATGTTCTGCTGATGCAGAACTACCTCTCTCGGCTGGACCCTTTACCATGGTTTGTGCATGTGTGTGTGTGTGTGTGTGTGTTTGAAAGTGGGCGAGCTGCGATACGTCTGAATACTGCCTCTCACCTTATGTGTCTCACGTGTGGATGTATTGTTGCTTTGACCTGCTAACATGCTGAATGTGGAGCTCTGATGGAAGACCTGACACGTTTCACTGTGGGGTTTGTTTTCAGTGTCCAATAATTTTTGTATACTTTCTAAAGGTTGCTTCATACAGAAATAAATGCCTGACTAATTGCAAGTTGTGTGGACTAATTATTCCTAAGCATTAGTTCAGCTGACAGGTGAAAAGAAAACAGTTACAGTCAAGTTTCCCAGAGTCACAGTGCTTTCTGCTAGTTACCTGATTGACTCTTGAAGCTGAGGAGCAGGAGACCGGCTCTTTTCTGCTGTCTTATGTATTAGTAAATTCCCATAAATTTGCCGTATTATATATAAAAACATTTCTGTGCCTCTCCAAACTGCATTCTCATACCCCGGGCCGGGAATCGAACCCAGGACCTTCTTGCTGCAAGGTAACAGTGCTACCAACTGCGCCACCTCAACAGTATCATCCTTTCTATTATTTTGCATGAATACTTGTATACATCGACCACAAGGTGGCAGCACTGCGGCTGCGAGGGGCCGAAGTGAGCAGAAGTCGGGACTCAAAAGCCGTTGGACAGTGGAGGAGCATTTGTTCATGACAGTCAGCCAGGTGGGTGAACACAATCATTTATACATGCAGTATTGAGGTCCGTATGAGCTTCTAGTTGAATCTTTAGCTTTGATATTCACCTTGATAGAAAACCAGGGGAGTGAAGGGGGCGTTCTGGCCGGAAGAGTGGCTCCGGTTCTTTAATGCGAGCTTTGCTGTTCTGGACACCCATGCTGGACCGGGATGCTAGCTGTTAGCTAGCGGGCTATCAGGGGCGGTCAACGGGGTTCGGCCGAGAATGTGGCGCTGCTGTAACTGCGGGTTGCGTCTCTTGGCTTTGTGCTTTATGTTGAAGGTTAGCAGTAACAGAAATGAGACTCTCCCAGGGAATATTCCGGCTCATCTTGTCTGTCACCGGGGCTGATGGTGGGTTAGCTTGCTAGCTTCATTCGCTAGAACCCGGAGGAGCTGCTCGGGTTCTGAAGAACTTCTTATCAGTTAGAGGAGCCTCATGAGTTAAAGAAGAAAAACAAAGAAATACAATAAAAAATATTCCGGTGTTGTTCCCACAGTGGGAAAATTTAGGTTAAAGTTTTTTTGTTTTTTGTTTTGTTTTGTTTTAGAAACGTGTACAAGCAAGAAAAAACAAAAAACCTTTTTCTCTCCACTTAAACTTTAAATGAAAAACAAACAAACATGGAAGGACACTGACATTCAACAAGCTCCTGTTCATCATCAATCTAAATGTCTTTAGAGGCTTTCAAATGATTTCAAAACATTTTCTGGAGCTTTAATATTCTAGGCAGGGCTGCATAATACAGGAAATGATGATGTTTTAGTTTCTCCCTTCTTCTTCTCTTAACTGTTATGATGAACCTTCAGCATCTGCTGATCCATCCAACAGGCTGATTGGCATCATTATAGAGGGGACGACTCCAACCTGGAACCCCTCGGTGGCATTCATTTTGCACATTGGCAATATATTTATTTTGCCTGACAAGGCTGTATTAAAAACTCTAGCCATAATTGTTTTGTTTTGTTTTTTTACCCATCAATTTTTCAAGTGATGACGAATTTAACTGACTGTCTCACAACTTCTTGCTGGACCACACAGACCTGAATTCTGCAGCTGCTTGTGGGAAATCAAATGTCTGAATTAAGGGTGCCCCGATTTATCCACCAGCCAATTTTCTTAGTTTTGGGAGATCAATGATCGGCCGATACTTATTCTCCAATCTTATCTACATCAGTAATGGTTTAAAAAAAAAAAATCGGCCACTGTCCTCTTGTGAGGTTTGACTGACAGACCGGCCCACCAGGTCATGTCTGCACTTTGCAGTTAACAATAGTCATCCCACTGTTACCAACTCAGAGACTTTCTTGCTATATTTAGTGACATTTTAGAACAAGAACAAAACAAAAAAAAAAGGTCTCGGCCAAAACTCTTTACATAAATGAGTTTCAACAACATTTAATTTCCGTTTGGAATCAATAAAGTGTTTTTTAAGTGAATTTGGTCAGGAGTGTGAATTATAATCTGCCTAAAAGCCTTCAGATTTTTCCATCGCTTTTTGAAAATGTAACTAAAACGAAGGAATTTATGATAATAACCTAAGAGAATTCGAAAAGCTTTGGATAGAGGGACAGATGAAGGGAATAAGGGCTAAATGAAGGGATGGATGGGGGGAGATCATGCCTGCGCCGCCACATGACGCAGCCCTGGGCGGTTGCCCATATCAGAAACTGCCACTTCATGAAAATGCTTTTACTTTCACAGTTTTTTCATCAGAGGAGTTGAGGAAATATACATTTATAACAGCTGACATCATTATTGTGATATTTTGTGATAATTTTACATTTCCATGAGGGTTTTAAATAAAATAAACAATCTTTAACGGTTCTCTAACGTCTCACTTGTGGGCCCCCTTGTGGTGTAAATTGTGAAGTCGGGCCTATTTGTGTTGTGACATCTGACACTCCCCGTTCTGACTCCACTTCTCTGCTTTCCGTCTTTTCTTTTTTTTTTTTCGCAGGACGGCTCCTCTCCCAGATGTGATTATTTTTTTTCTTTCACTCTTCCAAGACGGAAAGCGAAGCGACATCCTTGTCGGCACGGTGGGATGAGGTAGTAGGTTGTATAGTTTTAGGGTCACACCCACACTGGGAGATAACTATTCAACCTGCTGTCTTTCTCAAAGTGCTTTCCTCGTCAGTCTGAGCTGTGGACGAGTTCCTGCTGCTCTCCACCGGATGCTGCCGTCACCATCAGATCGTTCTTCAGCTGCTCACTCAGTGTGAGGTAGTAGATTGTATAGTTTCAGGGTTGTGATGGTTTGCCCTGCCTAGGAGATAACTATACAACCCATTGCCTTCCCTGGAGAGTGGGAAAACCCCAAAGAAAACCTGGTGACGTTTTATTTGGAGCGGTGTGCATAAGACTGACATGACACTGTCATAAACATGACATAACACCTTCATGAATGTTTAGGACTGTTGTCATGAAGTGCCATCCGGTAAATAATGACACTTTTACTGCAAAGTTGCATTAAAAGTTAATTAAAAGCGTCAACTTTGCATTAAAAGTGTCATTCTTCACTTCATGACAACAGCACTAAACATTCGTGTTCGCAACAGTGTCATGTCAGTCTTATGCACACCGCTCCAAATAAAGTGTTACCAAAAGGTCCGACACCATATTTTATGATATGTTCTGATGTCATCAGTGGTACCAACTGGAAAACAGAACTACTATCTGGTTTGTATTGAACCAGTCAGTCCCTACACCAAAACCAATACCTCTGCGGTTCTGCATTCTTTATGAGGAATCTCTTTTCTTTAAAACCTAAATTCATTTTTAAAGTCTCCATAAACATCACAAGAAGACATCTGATACAAATCTGTTCTCCAGTTTGGTGTAAACTGGCCTATAAGTCACTGATGGTTGGAAAACCTAAGGACTAAAACATCAGTGGGAAGCACTTTACTTTCTCTTCCTGCTTAATTATCACTGCATTCCCTAAACAGTTTGATTTAAAGGGGCAGTATCATCTAAAATTTGCTTGTTTCGAGCTTTTACATTATGTTATAATCTAATTCCCTCATCAAAAACATATCTTTGCTGGTGTTTTGCACAATTGATTGGTTAGCATGGAAAATTAAAGTATTTCTCAAACATGCATGAAAGAATCAAAGCAACACTCAAGGTATGTTTTTTATGAGGGAATTACATTATAATAGGATATAAAGCTCAAAAACGTTGATTTTACATAATATTGACCCTTTCAAAAAAGAAAGAGATGCATGTTTTTTTTTACCACCGTAGTTCTAAGAGTGACCATTAGGTGGCGGCATTGATCTTTCGCCGTTTGACCGGATGCGAGAGAATCTGTAAACCCTGTTCATTGGTTTATTTTACTGTTCTCTAAAAAGTAATGAAGTGTGAAGTGACTGCTTTAAAGAGCAGTCCTCTGAATCTGCACCTTTAAATGAAGGGTTCCATCAGTAGAACAGATGCTGCCTCTGAGTTATTCTGTGCAAATAACTCAGATCAGTAAGAAGTGCCTGTGTTATCAAAGGCAGGGAGATGGTGGTAGATTTATCTAAATATGTTGCTGTTAATCATTGTTGGTGAACTGAAGGCTGACACGGGCCATCAGAGCAATCATCACATTTTAAATGTGTTTAATTGAGCACAAGGTGTGGTTAATCGATATCCTGGTGCTGGTAGAGCTTCCTCAGCTGGTGTTGTTGGGAACCAGTCCACTAATTGGAGCATTCCCATTACAACTCCAGACGTTTAATGAGTTACGATGGGAGTTTATGTCACAGACCAACACAAAGTGCTGATAAATGTTTCGGAACATTGTGTGTAATACGGACATCTGGAAAGTGTGGTGTGCACTTGTTTTCAGGCCCCTTTGCTTCCCCAAATTAAAATTCTTGTGCAGCCACATGACTCTGTATTTTTGTTCTTTGAAAGTTTGGCCCATTCACTTTTGCAAGGAAAGTCATGCTCAGTCGTATCGGATGGAAAGTGTCATCAGATTCCTATTTGGATTTAATTCTGGACTTTGACTAGACCATTCTAACCCATGACCCATAACTCACATACAACCATACGTACTGTTTTATTTGTAGGCCACAGAGTTATGTTTTCAGGACTCATTCATCCATTTGTCCTCTGTTAGCATTGCCATCCTGTGGAACAAAAAGATTCTCGCTAACACCACAACCTGGACTTTCTCCCCTTCACTTGGATTGTCTCTGGTAGGTTTTCTACTGGGCCAATCAGCTAATAGGAGATGCTGTGAACATGAAACTTAGAATTGTAGTTTTCCTGTAGATGTAGCAATGGCAGTGGAGGAAGTGAAGGCACATCACCTGAGTTTTAAAATCCTTCCACTGGCTCCCTGTACCTCGGAGAATAAACTTTTAATAGTTTATAAATCTCTGAACAGCTTAATATCAAAATATATTAAATTGTGCTTAAGCTGCTTTGCTGTGGTGTATGATGCAAAAATAGTCATAAAACTTCAAATAAGTTCGTTAAATAAAGATAGATTACTTTGCTGACGAAGCTCAACTTTCATTATTTTTATTTTATTTTCTATATTTTGTGCAGCACTTTGTGACCCAGGTCTGTGAAAAGCGCTATAGAAATAAAGTTTACTTACTTACTTACATTAAAACGTCACAAGGTATCAATTTTGGGACATTTAATAGTCGCGTGTTTGGCTTTAATGCTGCGGTCCATATTGTTGGAACCGTATATTCGCTACACTGCTGTGATATTTTGTGAGCTCTAAATGTTAATGGGCCGAATCTTTTCTCTCTAGCTGTTGAGGTCCAGACTGACCATCGCTCTAAAACAGCTCGCGCGCAAAGTGCAGTACGGAGGCCCGTTGGCCTCTGTTTGTGCTCAGTGTTTTCAACAGGCTGCCTCCAGCCCAGAACCTGTCAGGACGCGCCTGGTGGAGGTGGAGGTGGAGCGGAGGCAGGCGGTACCGGGGCTTTGAGGTGCGTCGCGGTGAAAGTCACGGTACCGTCTCCGGCCCACTGCGGCGTCACCGACCCGGGCTGCAGCGGACCGGCCACTGAGACAGCCTGACTCAACCGTTTCTGTGTCTGTGGGGGGGAAAGGAGTCTTTTCTACTGAAGAAACAAAAGACCAAATGAAATAAAAACGGGTTTTTGTAACTTCAACATTAGACCTGCGGTTTTATAAAGTGATGGAAAAAATATAATAAAAAAATCTTGGCTATAATTTGATATTTGGATGGCGCAGTTCCGACCCCCCCCCCCCCCGACCCCCCATGGGCATGGTGTCCTAGCAACATGGAGTCAGAGCCATGTGAGATGAGAATCGGTTCAGTCATTTCAGAGGCAGGTGCTCCCTGCACGTGCCTATATATTGCATTATATTTATTACATGTAAGTTAAACTGCTGACATCTCAATGGGTTTTGGTGTGCGACATTATTAGTGACCGTCTTTTGTCAAACTTTCTGTTTTCTCCCCGTTGGGACGCTTTAAATAAAAGGCGTTACCAGCCTGGCCGCGCGACTCTTCAGCGCCTCGGGTCAGAAGCGCGCGCGGCTCGGAGGCAGATCCTCGGCAGAACACGCCCTGATAGAAGAAGGTAGCCCCACGCGGAGTGAGACCCAGACGGACGCGACTGTTGAGCCGGATCACACAGCGCAGCGGCCCGGATCAGCCGCTCCAATAATGCCCCCTCCGCAGGCGCCCACAACCGGACTCCCATCGAATCAGACCTGGACGGGCTCGCTGCCACTCACTGTGGACTTACTGCGGACCGACGGCTCGGAACACCTGGAGACCCTGAAGGAGTTTTCTGCTGCGGCAGAGGATTAAATCCCACCATGAGCAGGAAGACCCGGCGCTGGATTTTCCATTTTTTCCTCTGCCTCGGAGTAGTTTACCTGAAAATCGGGTGAGTTTGTGGGTTTCCTGAAGCTTGGCTGTAATGATCCCACAGCGGGGGTTATTAGGTCAGGACCAGCCGGCAGGTGAGAGAGAGGAGTTGGTGGAAGCAGAAAGTCAGCTGTTGGCGTTTCTTCCTGCACACCTATAGCTGCTGTTCTGCTGCTGCTGCTGGACGCATGTTCACCTGCATGTCCCCTCCTCCTCTTCCTCCTCCTCCTCCACCTCTTCCTCCTCCTCCTCCTCCTCATCTCAGGGGGCTGTCGTCGGTTGTCGCGCTGGGAGCCAGCATCATCTGCAACAAGATCCCGGGCTTGGCCCCCCGGCAGCGGACGATCTGTCAGAGCCGACCCGACGCCATCATCGTGGTGGGAGAGGGAGTCCAGGCGGGCATCAACGAGTGCCAGTTCCAGTTCAGGCACGGCCGCTGGAACTGCTCGGCCCTGGGGGAGAGGACCGTGTTTGGGAAGGAGCTCAAAGTGGGTAGGTAGCCGGGAAACGTCTGTCTGCCCTCACTGCAGAAACACAACATATTATCAAGACGTTTTGTGGTTCAAGTTTCTGGAGCAAATATATTACTTGAAATAAGACAAAACTAACTGACAAGCAAGATATGGGAGCTTGTTTTGAGTCATCAATTTCTTTAATATTGATGAAAAGGTTCTAGTTCCATTGGTTGATTATTTCACTTATAAGAAGAAATTTTCCTCTTGTTATTAGTAAAATAATTTGCCAATGGAACTAGTACTTTTTCCATCAATATAAAATTATTATTTACTTAAAACAAGCTTGCTGAAAAGTTACTTCTAAGTTATTTTTGTCTGCACTAGAAACTAGACAATACTTGGTAAGATTTTGTGTTTTTGCAATTCAGGCTGTTTTTTTTTTTTTGTTTGTTTTTTTTTTGACTCTGATGGCAAAACAACATCTAAAACTATTTCTAACATGAATATGACATGATGCAACAACAAAACCCCCCATAAAATTCCGGAAAAGACCGAATTAGGAAACATGCTCATGTACATGAATAAAAACCATCTCTGTGATTGCACCGGCATGTTTTCTTCTACATTAATAAGCCTGCAGCATCTCCCTGCAGGCTTATTAATGTAGAAAGAAGACGGATTGTTGAAAATTGCTATAAATTTTCAAAAACAATTCGGTCCAGAGGAAACATTCCTCTGAGGTACTTGACCCTCCGACCTTTGGACAGATGTCTACAAGTCTGAAGCAGAGGCTGGTTGCATCTGCTCTGTGGGAAAGCGAGCCTCATGTCTGATGGTGTCTGTGGAATAAAGCTGCAGGCGATGCTTAGCTGCAGACGGCAGAGCACAAATATTTCCTAACAAGCCCGCACTCTGCCGTCTACGTCCTCCAACGTCCTGCCTGTCGTCTGGAGGGACGGACGGATGGACGGACTCAGGCTTCGGGTGTCTTTTTGCTCCCTAGGGATGTTCAGTCCTTCATCGCAGCATATCTGTCTTGCTGCATCAGCCCCAGGGTTTAAAGCAGCTCCAACACTGCAAAAACAAAATCTTACCAAGTCATCTTAAGTATTTGAAGTAAGATGAAAATAACTTAGAAGTAACTTTTCCAGAAGATGTAGGAGTTTGTTTTAAATAAATAATTATTTAAAATTGATGAAGAATGTTCCAGTTCCATTGGCAGATTTTGTTACTTATAACATGATAAAAATGTCTTCTTATACGTAAAATAATCTGCCAATGGAACTAATATTTTTTTAATCAATATTAAGAAATTACTTATTTAAAACAAACTCCTTTATCTTGATGAAAAGTTACTTGTAAGTTAGTTTTGTCTTATTTCTAGTGTAATAAGACATTTGCACTACAAACTTGAGAAAAATACTTGGTAAGAGATTGTGTTTTTGCAGTGCATCTTTTTGGATGCAGTAGTATTAAAACTTAATTTGATGCACCAAAAAAAAAAAAAAAACATACACAGAGATCTAAATGCTTTTCATCGTTGCTCAGCCAAACCATGTATGTTCATTAGAACCCCCCCTCCCCACCCACCCAAAAAAGAACACTTCCCCTCCCCAAAAACTTCAAGTTCAGGCAGGCGCTTTGCTGTAAGTTTACAAATTTCCCTCCAGGTTCTGCAGCTTTTTACCATCAAACGATTCCCAGTGCGTCGCTTCAGGAAGACTCTCCGTTACCGTGTGTCTTCAAATCGGGAAGGGAGATTGGCGTCTCAGCGTTTTTGTGCTGCAGAGAACAGATTTTAGTCAGGAGTTCAGCTGAGTGCTGCTCAGGTCCAGCTGCCCTGCAGAGTGCGAATCCATTGTTTTGTGTTACTGGACTGGAACGCTGACGCCTGACAAGAATATATAAATTTGGGATTGTTGTTGTCGGTCACGCAGCAGTGGGTAGTGTTTTGGCATTAGGGTGAGGGATCTGTCCCACTGACAACTTAACTCCTTCAACTGGCTTCTCAGTTTTTGAACCGCTGAAGCCAACTGGAGTACTGGAGGATCTGCGGAGCGGCACACCGCTGCGTCTGGTCCTCTGATTCGTCCGAGGACCAGATCTGTGTGAAGAAGTGCCTCTGCAGAAATTTAGCTGTTAAAATCCAGCAACTTTATTGACTGTTCCTGGATACGGTCCAAGTGCGCTCCACCAGGAGTTATCTCCGATTTAATTAATAAAAACTGCAGTTGGCCTGAAGTGGTCAGATTTATAGGGCTGGAAATCTCTCCGTGCTGGGAGGTTTGTGCATGCCTCTCAGTTTCACCTCCGCAGGGTGGAGACCGGCATGGCGGCTAGCAGGGAACCGGGCCAGAAGTCATGCAAAAATATTTCTTTTGTCGTGTTAAAAATGCATACAGGGTTTCCTCCAGTGTATTATAAGCCTGGCGGGTCACTCGGCTGTACTTGTACCCCCACCAGGCTAAGCATTGCTTATTTACTTACGTTTTTAAATTTGTTTTGCACTTTTAAGACGTTATAGTTGAAGTTCAGGTGTTAATCATCCAAACCTCCAGTGGCACATAATTATCAAGTGATATTTTCAAGTTTCCTGTCAACTTTAAACGTTTTTTAACTCAAAAACACGACGGGCCGCTAGATGAATCACTGCCTGAGCACCCAGCCACCGGGCTTAGCACGTTTTCTATGGGAAACCTTGCGCCACACAAGGACAAAGTGGCGTGTTTGATTGGACGTTACGCTTGATTAAGGACGATGTTTCTCCCTAACTTCTTCTAGCTTATAAATTATGGAGTTACAAAAAGGAATTAGAGCAAACTTAGAATCCAGAGAAACTACTTCCAGAACAGGAACCTTTAGTTTAAATACTTCACTCCAGAGGACCTATTTTTATTCTGCTTAGCAACCCGGAACGGGAACATTTAGTTTATATACTTCAGGAATTAGAACAAACTCAGAATCCAGAGAAACCACTCATTACCCTAGATGAACATTTAGGATCGTCTGCTTTATAGAATCAAACATAGAGAACCAACACTTAGTTTTACCAAGTCATGAATCCAGAGAAACCCTTACTAGTTTATAAATTCTTACTCTTACTAAACATGGGGAACCAATATGTAGTTTTATACTTTTATTTTTCTCTTGTTTTTCTTTTGTTATTGTTTGTATTTCCTCTAACTCTCGTAAAGCCCTTTGGATGACCTTGTTGCTGAAAATGTGCTATATAAATAAAATTACCTTACAAAAAAAATTTTCTTTCATCTGCGCTTTTCTCCCATCCGAAATATTGCATTTTACACTTTTCATTTTAGATCTTCATCCTGAAGTTTATCTGCTTTAAAGAGAGCCTGATTAATGAATTGCACTTGGCTTGCTTCATGCATTTCATAATCATCTCTGAAGCAGTTATGCCAGGTATGTAAGGAGGCTTGACAGGGCCTGAAAGAGTGGATCCTGTTGTGTGCAATTGTCGTCCAAACTGCTTTTTTTTTTTTCATCTTTCTGTCTCTGCAGGCAGTAAGGAGGCCGCGTTCACCTACGCCATCATAGCGGCCGGCGTGGCCCATGCGGTCACCGCGGCCTGCACCCAGGGCACTCTGAGCGGCTGCGGCTGCGACAAGGAGAAGCAGGGTTTCTACAACCAGGAGGAGGGCTGGAAGTGGGGCGGCTGCTCTGCGGACGTCCACTACGGCCTGGGGTTCTCCAAAGTGTTCGTGGACGCACGCGAGATCAAGCAGAACGCCAGGACGCTCATGAATCTGCACAACAACGAAGTGGGCAGAAAGGTATGTTTGGGTTAAGGAGTTCCATGACCCTAATGTCAAATCAGGGAACCTGTGCTGCTGTCGCTCTGCTTCACAGATGAGAGTGAGGTTTAGGTTGCGCGCGCGCGTATGTGTGTGTGTGTGTGCGGTTGCTTGTAATACCTTGTGGGGATGATTTTCCTGACACATACTACGTTGTGGGGACCCGCTGCTCCTTGTGGGGACCGAAGCCTGGTCCCTACAATTGGAAACGCTGTTTTTGGGTCAGATTTGGGACTGAGGTGTGAAATGAGTTTTGGATATAGGGTTAGGATAAGGGTGTTGTAGAAATGAATGGAAGTCAATGGAAAGTTCCCACAAAGATACATTTCAGATAAGCAGTACGTGTTAATGATTAGTTCCAGTTTGCATGTTTTGCTAATATGTTCACGAATATAGATTAGAACATCTCGGAGGAACTTTTCTTTATTGTCAAAAAGTATTTAATAAAGAGCACAAATTCAACCATTGAGATTATTATTGAGCACACTGTTATGGAGTTGTAGGCTATTTCTCATTTCGATACTGTATCAATGTTACATTTGTCGCATGTTACATTTATTCATATTTTTTATTCACCCAGTTGGGCCCAATCAAGACTCAAGGCTTCTTTTTAAACGAGTTATTTTTAGGCCGTCACAAAGTGTTAAAAAAAGTTTTCTGTCAACTGTTACCCAATGTTATAGATGTTTGAAATTCTACCCGAACCTTCGGCGCAGTAGCATCTGCAACAAATGTTCCTAACGGGATATTTTACAATGTTTTGAACGGATACAAATGTCTCAAGTGGTGTCAAAGGTCAGAGCAAAGGTCAGTGTGATTTAAAATCTTGTCTGATTTGCATTGATAGGCTATTCCACATGTGGAACTGCAGCCAAAGAACTGAGGAGAAGCTGATCAGCTGGTGTGTGTGAACGGGACGGGTGTGTGAGGGTTGGGCAGCCGATGGTGGTTGGATGGGACTTCAGAAACAGACAAAATGATTTTAAAATGAATTCTAACATGCACCAGCAGCCGGTGGAGCTAGCTCTGGCTGCTGACACTACAGGGAGTTTGGAATGAGCCAGTTACATTTACTTGAGTAACTTTTTTGAAAAACTGTACTTTTAGGAATATTTTTACTATTCTGTACTTTTTACTTGAGTTACTTTATTGTGACGTATTGTTACTCTTGCTTGAGTAATATTTCTGGATTCTCTACCCACTGAATGGAGAAAAAACATATTTTGAACAAAAAATCACCAGACACAAACACATAGCTGCAGTTTTTGTTAAAGTTTCAGAAGTTTTATATCGAAAGAAACTGATTTTGAAAAAAAAAAGTATTTTGCCTGATTTTGTTATTTTTTGTTTTATTTGAATTATTGTCATTTTCATCCTACTGATTTTCTAATCTGTTCATGTCACATTTGCGGATGAGTTGGGTAATTTCTTTGAAGCAGGGTTGTTTGGGAACAGTAAATACCTGCGATAATTATTTCTTTCTCTCTGAGATGAGCAGATATTCAGAGTTGGGCCAAGATTTGTGTCATGATAAAACAACTCCAGTTTCAGAAATGCTGGGGGAGTTCACTCAATGTTTTAAAAACATCAGTTTTTATGAGACCAGCATAGAAAACTCTGGATGTTCGACTGAATCTGCTTTAGGCTGAGGGCCAAAACAATGACCTTTCATCTGGATCATGTGTTATAAAACAGAACATGTGAAGCATCATAAAAGTAATCTAAATAATGCAATTTGTTTTTATGCACCAATATGAACATTTGGTCCGATATCAGGATTATTTTTGTGATGGCCAATAACAGATATTTACCAATATTATATACATTTTACCTCTGTTTCACCACCTTTGGAAAAACTCCCAACCAGAAACACATAAAAATAAATATTAGTAGTTAATATCGGCCCAGTTTTTAGCGATACCGATATGTAAAAAAAAAAAAGACTAATATCGGCCGATACCGAAGTTGGTGTCGATATGTATTGCATCCCTACAGTTTTTATTGCCATTCCAGTGAAGGGTATGATATTTATTTTAGTCTTTTACTTTTCCTTGAAGCAGAGTTTAAAATGTTCAGTTTAACTCCCTTTTATATTTGTCATTCAAGAAAAACATTTTCAGTATAATCTAACAGCCAGTTAACATCGCCACCTATTGTCCAGACTTGGATAAAAAGTAAACAGCTTTTCAATTCTGCTGTAAATACAAGGTGACAAGCTACTGTCCTGAAATAATTTGAAAATATAACCCTGAGCATTTACTGACTATTGCATTCCAGAAATAGAAGACGAGGAAAAATGTCGGCTGATATTGTTTGATTCTTCTAGTTTGAAATAGCCCAACTGATGTGGAAGACGTCCAATCTCTAATTTCATTGCGTAATAACGTTTTCATACTGTCCTGAATCACTTTGAGGTAAAAAAACAAAAAACAAAAACGAGACATTCTGAAGTCATTCAGAAAACAAGTCAAGAATGTATAATGTGAGATGAAAAGCATCCTGCTCCTGCCTCAGGACCCTAACTGGGCTCGCATTAGCAAGGTTTAATGTCGTTAACCAGAATACAGGAAGCCAATCGACAGATCGATAGATACTGGCCACACAAGCAAGCAGTCGACAGCAGAAGCAAACGAGTCACATCCTGTGATGCACATGAAAGGTTTAACTGGAAAACTTTGCTTTCCAGCATCGTCACGTTTAGAAATAAACCTCGGTGCAGGTTTTCTTTAGTCCAGTCACAATGGCCCCTGAGTGAGGCTGAAACAGTTCATGGAGCATCTGGGAAAGAAAAATACCTGCTGGCCAAACAGTTAGAGTAACAACGATTTTTGGGTTCATTTGTTACATTTTGGAACCTAACTCAAAATACATTGTAGACAAAATGCTATCATTTCCTTAATGAAAATAGAAATTTTTGTACTCAGAAATCTAAATTTCTCCACTATAAAGCAAACAGTTATTAGGATGGTGAATCTAAATATTCATTTGAAGATATTAACGCAATATCTCTTTAGATGTACATTTTTATAACAACTGAAGTTAAAATAGTTGCTAGATTGTGCTATGAAATGGCACTGTGTGACCCCACTAGGGGTAAATGAAAGTCGCAGAAGCTGTTTAGCACATTTACTGAGGCGCGGCAGTGCACCAATGATTGTATTTCAACAAATAAATTGTAGCAGTAGTAGCCTTCAAAATAAAAGCTGCATCATTGTATTGCCACAGTAATGTACTACAAACTCACAAGGGCCTGTCAGAGGTTGTCACAGCAGGCTGCATGAGGCCTGTGAGCTGCAAATGCCTCGGTCTGGTGTAGACTGTAGCAGAGTGGTTTGGGATTCAGTAACACATTTGGGGTTCGGGGTATTTCAGCAGTCAGTCAGCAACATCCTGGCACCGGTCCTCATTGCATACCTAACACATATCTATCTATGGCTACAAGAAGTTGCTAGTGCACAATAACTGCCACACAGCGTTGGCTCAAGGGCTGATAGGGTATTTTGCAGTCGTTGGGTGTATCGGAGATGGTCAAACATTCTGTGCATGAAGAAAGAAAGCACTGATGGATGGTTGATGTTTACCACATCCCAGAAAAGGGAATTCTCTCTCCCCTTTGGACACATATCCATGGACAAACGGGAGAGAGAAGGAGACCAGAGCGAATGTCAAACACAGCCAGGACACAGTAGCATCCAGTGTCCAGTGGTGAAGACTGGTGTGACTATGGATGGCCTTTGACCAAGCATTAAACCTGAGATGTTTTCCTGCACACTCCATAGGAATGGAGAAAAGGAATAGTCTTCTCATGTCTTGATACATGACACCATGGCTGGTGTCATGTATCAGGTTTCTGCAGCAAAGGTAAGAAGTCTGCCAGGTAAACCTGCAGGTATGTGTTAAGGCTTATATCTGCATCACCAAGTGTAACTATTAGCTTCATAGGTTAATTTTTCTTAAAAACAAAATGACTTGGGAAATCTTTCTTCTGCCTGAATCTTATTATAAAATGACCTTATTTGTTTACATTTCTTAAATTTTAGTCTTTAAAATACCAGAAATTTTATTTTTGTCTGCCTGATGTCATTGTTAAATATTAAATCTGATGCTCTGGTGATCAGTTACTCAGTTCTTGACTAGGCTTTTTATGAAATACTTTTTTACTCTTCTTGAGTAATTTCTCAGAGGGTGACTTGATGCTCACATGCGTTGCATAGTCTTGACAGATTTAGTTTTACTGAGGATGATTAATTAGGAGGAGAAAAGGCTGCAGGACTTTCTCTCATCAAGTTCAATAATTCGTTTAGATGCTGAGACTGTAACAGAAAATCGTTTTTGACAGACGTAACATCCTGAACATGAGGTCGTAGTTTTTTCAGTTCTTTGTTGCTTTAACCTTGACCATTTTTCAGGCTTTTCATTTGTCAAAGCAATGTCTTTGCATGGTTTGTACATACTAATTGCATGTAAAATTATGCTCTTTTTTTCTGTCTACAACAGTAAAACAATTTCAACCATTCATCCTCTGCTTCTCTCTCTCTCTCTCTCTCTCTCTTTGGTAGGGAAACTTAAACGGTGTCAGACAAACGTCAGAGTAATGTTTCACATGTTTTCAGTTAAATATATTGTCATTATTCTTTTGGCTGCTTTGTGCCCTGTGTTCAGACTGTTATTTGCGTGGGCGGAGCTACGGCCCAGGCTCAGTTTTTGCCACAGTTGCTTAAGGCCGGTTGTCATCAGGCTTCTTACCTCCATGCTTGTGAACACAAATGGAAAGATCTCCCTAAGTCAGGGATGAGCTCTGTAATTTGCCAACTAACTTTCAGACCTAAGTCAAGATTATTTAAAGCGAAACCACTGCAGCACAACGGAAACTGCAGCCTTGCCCAGTTTTTATTATTATTATTTTTATTATTTTTTTGTTTAAATCAAAAGGAAATTGTAAATTAGATGAATGTCAGAAAGGAAAGACAAATCTGTGAGGAGTAGAACTGCAGTTTCTTGCTGTGGTATTGCTCCATATGCGACGGTGCTGTGGATCTATTTGATTAATTAATACATGTGAGACTGGGTTATTTATATATATAGATATATATATAAGTGCCATAAGTTTCCTTGTTTCATCAACCACAGCTTATGCACTTTTCAGCTGTTGCGGTGCATTATGGGGGATATGTGGTATGATTTCTATGGGCACTATTCTGGTAGGCCATGAATAATAAATACTGTATAGGAAAATACATCTCTGGAAAAAATTAAGAGACCACTTGAAATGAGCAGTTTCTCTGGTTTTAGTTTTTCTAGGTATATGTCTGAGTAAAATGAACATTATTGTTTTATTCTATGAACTACTGACATCATGTCTCTGAAATTCCAAGCAGCAATTTAGTGTTAATTTGCATAAAATGAGAAATGGTCAAAATAACAAAAAAGACGCCATGCTTCCAGACCTCAAATAATGCAAAGAAAACAAGTTCATATTCATTTAGAAACAACAATACTAATGTTTTAACTCAGGAATGGTGATGATGACTGGTTTCCTTTCAAGTGTCTGAAATGCTACTGGTTGTCCTTTAGCACTGGGCAGCTGCTATCTATGCACTACAATGACCATCACAGCGTAGACATTAAGAGGGATTTCTTGGTGTCATCTACCCCTGAGGATGAGGAGTCTGAGTTATACGGATGCTCCCACTGTGAATTGAAGTTTACGGGTCTACCTGATCTGGCCGATCATCTACTGCAGCACAACCAGGAGTTTGAGAAGAGAGTTATGAGACTGGAGAGAAAGACGCAGGTTCTTGGCAAGCAGAAAGGAACAGAGCCGCCGGATAATAAACATGAGAAGGAAAGCCTTGCAAATAAAACGCCCATAGGATTCAGAAATCAGTATTTGGTGGAATAACCAGGAGGTCTTCAGTGGAGTTCAGTGCAGTGGGCTCTTAATTTTTTCCTGAGGTGTAACAGGATTCATTGTTTCACAGGCTGAATGTGACTTGCTGGTCTTGAACTGGTCCAAACTGTCTTTGGCCAAAAATGTTTAGACTTGTAGCAAAGCACAGTCCTACCGTCAGGATGTTCACAGTGGCTTACTGTCAGTAAACTGTTAATTACTTGTTAGTGTGAGTCTTTTGTATTACAGAGAATAATAAAAAAAAACAACGATGAATTCCTTCTGCTTCGGATTAGCTCAGCTTCCCAACTTTACATACAACCTCTGTTGTTTCTGTTTATCCCAGCTTCTCTAAACTGTGTGTTTAAATGAGGCTCCATGCTTGAGGTCTGACATTGATCGCAGCATAATACTCTGTCAGGCGCATAGTATGTACGTACTATACTTATACCGCTGTAATTATTGTAGAAAACCTTTCATATTTAATGGGAGATGATGTAAGCGTGTTTCAAGTGTTTCTCCCCGTCTTGAGAAGAATAAACAGCGGCGTAAAAGGTGCCACAGAAGGCTTACCCGGGTTCTGCTAGGCAAACAGTGGCAGCTTCGACGGGATTTCACTTCAGTGAGCTCCATTATTTCAGTGTTTGCCAGGTCTCCAAGGGGGGGCACGACCACACTAAGCTTTGCGCGTCTCAGGCTTTTGACAATTACCCCAAGAGACTCCAGAAAGTCTGAGGCCACATCAGAGTGGAATAATTAAAAAGCAGGGAGAGGCTTTTCTATTGCCAACCAGAGCTCCCGCTCAGTGAGAAGGAAACACGCTAAGCTCATGTCATTCAGCCCAAGGAACACAGAGAATGTTCCCGCAGCTCTGCCTGACGTTTTGAAAGGTTCTTCGCCAACGCCATGAAAAGGCCTTTCTCTCCTTTCTATAAAGGTCCTCGTGTGTTGAGAAACCAAACTGTCTTCAGTTGCCATGGGAGCCTTTGAATTCATTTTGGAAGAGACATTTTGGGGTCTTGGGTTAGTTTTTTTTTATCGATGGGAAGATTGTGAAATTATGAAGTCAGCTGGTCTCAAACCAGCAACCCATCAATTACCGGACAAACTCCTACCATCTTTACCACCATCGCTCCGTGGGCATGTACTATAATATCACAGAAAAACAAAAATGCATGTTTATTTTAAAAATTGTTACAAATTGTTAAAAACAGATTTTTATTTTCTCCTCTATCTTGCCCATCTCATTCCAGAGATGTTCGCAAGTCGTCGTCCCCTCCCCAAGTCAGTCAGTTTCCTAGCATGTACAGGTTGGAAAAAATACTCCAAAGAAATCATACTGCAGTTTGTTACCATGACAATTATTCATTGGCTTAATGTCCTCAGAAAGAGGACATTAATCATTTACTCAAACCAACTATAGCAAGTTACTTTCAACTCTTATTCTATGAGAAAAAGTTAATTTACAAGACTAAAGTAGAGTCTGAGGAAAGGTGCTGAGTTTCAAGGTTTGAGTTCAAGTCAAGTGCAAACTTCTTCTTTTGGTGACTCAGGAACATCTGGAGTTCAAGTCGCAGACTTCAGGCATTATTGCTTCCTCACTGGCACGTGTGAGGAAGCACAAAAGTCTGTTTTAGAAATGCTGGGCAAAGTGGATATGTTTAACCCTCCCGTAAGACTTAGTGAGACGATCCAGAGGAGTGCAGCAGATGTCACGGACGGTCAGTGGGGAAGCAGCAGGGGTGTCCTGTCAATCAGTCTGTCAGTTCCCAAAAGCACGAAGAAAATAAAAAAAATGTAAAAATCGTACGCAGGGTCAGTGCGACCCCACCGGTACCACGAACAGGGTAAAGAGCTCATGGACCTATAGTCCCCGTCTTAGGACTGTAGGGTTGTTAAAAACATGATAATTCATGAGTGTACACTCGGTAACATGGCTTCAAAATGATATCACAATATTTATAGAAAATGTCTACCAATATCAATCTGCAGGTTGGAGCAGCCATTGCCTTGAAGCATGAATGGACAGATGGATAGTTTTCTTTCCAAAATAATGAATCTTATCTGTGTGATTTATGTTAGACACATGATCATTTGCAATCAGGCTCGTCAAGACACTAACATTTCAAACTTGATAACAATATGGAGAAAAATCCTGAATGATGTTTTTGTTACCGTGGAAAAATATATTTTTGAAGACAAAGTTTTCTCTTAAGGGAATACTATCATTTACAACATAAAAGCATTTTCATTGAATTAATACAAGCAAAACCGTTAAGTCTAAGGCAGGTTAGTAATTATTTAGACAAAACATAAAATGCAAGTATCAGTACGGATCAGTTTATATTGATTTTTATGCAAATTAGTGTTTGAATAGACCTTGACGACAGGGCCGAATCTCTAAGAACAAACAGACCTTAAGGGCCTTTGAGGTTGCTGACTAAAATCCAAAAGAAAAAATAACTATTTTCTTTATTTATTTTTTGTTTGTTTGTTTTATAAGTGTCCAAAACCAGATTGGAAAGAGAAAAAACCCCAAAGGAGTCTGAAAAACTCATTGATCATTCTAAGGCCTTTCACATCCACACAAATTCAGTGTGTGAATGTCTGTGTGATTGGATGAATGACTGAATGGTGAGTAAAGCCCTTTGGAGTCCTGCCGTTATTTAACTCAAAGAACAACAGTTCACATGTTGTTCTTTAATAACAGCCCAGATTGAGTTATTAGCCATAGCAGCTCTGAGATCTCTGGAACGCCAACATTCACTCTAAACGCCAGAAAACGTTTGTCTGACCTTGTTGGACGATTGTTTCAAAATGTCTGACTGGCTTTTAGGCAGAAAGTGATTTCTCCACGACAACTTTGGAACACAAGTAAAAGCCGGTGAAAAGCCATTGAAATGATTGCCTGCTAGTTCTCTTTTAACTCATTTACTTTCTTTCGACCCTTTCCTTTGCTTTGCAGGTCCTCGAGAAGGGGATTCGCCTGGAGTGCAAGTGCCACGGCGTTTCCGGATCCTGCACTACCAAGACGTGCTGGATGACGCTGCCTAAGTTCAGGCAGCTGGGATACATCCTGAAAGACAAGTACAACCACGCGGTGCACGTGGAGCCCGTCCGCGCCAGCCGCAACAAGCGCCCCACCTTCCTCAAGGTCAAGAAACCCCACTCCTACCACAAGCCGAAAGACACGGAGCTGGTCTACATCGAAAGGTCGCCCAACTACTGCGAGGCCGACCAGCTCACCGGCAGCATGGGAACACAGGGGCGCCTGTGCAATAAAACCGCTCTGCAGCCCAACAGCTGTGACCTGATGTGCTGTGGCCGTGGATACAACACTCACCAGTACTCTCACGTTTGGCAGTGCAACTGCAAGTTCCTGTGGTGCTGCTACGTCAAGTGCAACACCTGCAGCGAGAGGACAGAGGTGTACACCTGTAAATAGGGATATTTATTAGGGCACACACCTGGACTGTGCTGTGTGTGAATGTGTGTGTGTGGGCGTGCATGTGTGTGGTTGGGTATGTGTGGCTTTTCTTTACAAAATCACATTACAACAGTTTTAACTGGCCTGTTCTGCTTCTGTTGATTATGATGACGCCAGTGTTCGTTAGATTCAGCTCGTAGGTCCATAATTGTTCCATTAATCTTTCAAGTTCAGAGCTTTTTCATATTGTTGACTACTTTTTTCTTCTTTTTTTTTGGCAGTCCATACATATCTACAGGTGCAGTGGGACTAATGTCAAATGTTATTTGCTTTTCATTTTGTAGGATAGTAATTTATTGACTTAGAAAACTACTGATCACTACTGATCACACTGCAAAAACACACAAATCCTACCAGGTAATTTTTGTCCAGTTTGTACTGCAATTATCTTAGTAAAATTGACATAAGGCAAAACTAACTTTCAAGTAATTTTTCAGCAACATATAGGAGCTTGATTTGAGTCACTAATGTCTTAAAATTTATTTTAAAAAATACTGCTTCCATTGGCAGATTATTTAACTAAGATATTTTTTCTGTTATATGTGAAATAATCTACCAGTGAAACTTGCACTTTTTCATCAATGCTAAATAATTATTTACTTAAAACAAGCTTCTATGTCTTTCCAAAAACTTACTCAAGAGTTATTTTAGTCTTATTTTAAATGTACTAAGACATTTGCACTAGAAGCTGGACAAAAATATTTGGTAAGATTTTGTGTTTTGCACTGAACACTCTCGCCACTACATCTCAAAGCAGATGGTGTGGATGTCTAAAAATAATATCTGCACTTAAAAGCTAAATATTTTTGCAACTTTTTCATTTTATTTGTGGTAACTTAATCACTGGGGCTAAAAAGTGAAATGAATCCCATGTAGGTTAACTTGAACTGTAGCCTACAATAAGAACTACTGACCATGTGTTTATGTCGGTATTGTTTTCTGCTTTCTGACCTTACTGGACTAACACTCACCAGAAAACTGGCAGCAGCGATGTTTTATCTACTCGCCCACATCTTCTCAATCAATTATTAAACCTGTGAGAAGGTAACATATCCCATGGCACTTGATTTATCTCAGGATAAGAACCACCAACGTGCAATTTTCCAAAATACATATACAGCTCCTGAAAAAATGAAGAGTCCACTGCATTGAATCCGACTGAAAACCTCCTGGTTATTCCACCAAATATTGATTTCTGAACAATATTGAACATTAGTATTGTTTCTAAATGAATACAAACTTGTTTCCTTTGTATTATTTGAGGTCTAGAAGCGCTGCCTCTTTTTTTGTTGTTTTCACCATTTCTCATTTTGTGCAAATAAATACAAAATCTTTGCTTGGAATTTCAGAGACATTTCAGTAGTTCATAGAATAAAAGAACAATGTTCATTTTACTCAGACATATAACCTATAAAGAATCAAATCAGATAAACTGGTCATTTTAAGTGGTCTCTTAATTTTTTCCAGAGCTGTATCTGCTCCTGACTTGGTCAAAATGTAAGGAAATGCAAGTGATGAAGAGGGTGGTAAAGCGTTATGACTGTGGAAAATAGTAAAATATTACATACGTCACATTCATGAATTGCCAACTGAAAATCTGCTGCCAATGGGACTTTCAGACTCTTTTTTCTCAAATGGGTTGTTGGTATCAAAAACATCCATGTTCACACAACTCCGTTTCTAGAAACGTTTCATCCACATAGAAACATGGAGGATCGCCCAAAACGCTCTTCTACTATCATAGAGACCTGTAAGTGGTGCTAAACATGGAGTAGTTCTCCTATGTGGTGTGCGAAGCGTCCGGTGTGGTAGTGCAGCATACAGAGAATTACCTGAAGTTGATTAATGGGGCTCTGTAGCAGCTGCAGCACAACCACAGATGTGTAGTCCGCCATTGTCGTCGTTACGTATGACGTGTTTGGAGTTATAGGTCAGGTTAATGGTTGGGCTGATATGTCAGCGTTACCCAAGGGCAAGACTTCTGAAAACCTCTACGGTCCCCAAATACGGCAAAGAACCTATCAGTTTTAATCTTTTTCTGTGGAATAGGTCCAAAACTGCCAGCAGTTCTTTTTAGAGCCTGTTGAACTGTCCGCTGAGATCAATATGAAAAAGTTGCTGAAATCGTCCAACTTCCTTTAATGTTTCAGGTCAATCCAATTGTAATTAATTTCACCCTCCCCCCACTAAACCAGTTAATGGAATCAAGATATACAGAGAGGTGTTTTTAAGTCATGGGGTCAAATCTGCTAAAGATTTCAGCAAAATTGTAGTTTGGAATGGTTTAGAGTCCTTTTAATGAGATGCAAGAGGAAGTGACTGCAGTATTACATAGTTTAATGGAGCAAAAGTAATCGCTACTGGGTAGAAATTAAAGGAGCACCACATTACTGATAAGGCAACACCGATTTAAAACTAGAGCTATCAGCTTATGGCGTGACTACATAACTAGTTAATTAGCTTTTTTGTTCTGCTCTTTGTAGAGCAATCCTGGAAAGATAACCAGCTGATATTAGCTAGTTAAATAGTCATGTTATGACCTGATGGCTCTAGTTTTAAATCTAGAGCCAATTAGCACAAGATTAGCAGCTGTAGTACTACACATTTGTGGTTGTGCTGCAGCTGTTAGCTTAGTTACTGGCTCTAGTTTAGCTACCTAAAAGTTAGCTAGCTAAGCTAGCTAAAAGTTGTAGCTAAATTAGCTAGCTAAACTAGAGCTATCAGCATGTAGCGTGACTATTTAACTCACTAATATCAGCTGGTTGTTCTTCCAGTATTGGCCTACAAAGAGCAGAACAAGGAAGTATCAGGATTCTGTGCCATAAGCACCACTAAATATCAACTCAAGATTATGATTCGGTGAGAATCTCGCACCACTCCAGGTCTGCCCTCCTCCCTTGTTTTCACCAACATGTATTAAGATCGTTACTTGCTAGAACCCCAGTTGAACCATGATTGTGAAAACGTTGTGCTACGAGCTGTGGATCAATGTGTGTAGCTACTGCAAAGTCTTTCTTGAGATAGTTTTTTTCTTCCTGTAAATGTGCTGCTAGGTGTGTTGTTCTGTTTTAAATTATGGTGTTTGTGACTGAGCAGCCATGTTGACTCTTCAAGCTAGTAGTGTGTAGGAAGTGTAAGACAAACATTCTATAAATTTGGTTGACATAATATATTTTTTAAGAAATTATATTTATATAGACTGTCTTTATTTGTATTTTTTTTTTGTATGTCTGTGTAATAGCTGTTCGCTAATGAACTCAAGCAGCTAAGAGCGTAGCTTCAAACAGCTGCCATTAAAAATGCTAGTGCAGTGTGTGAGTGGTATTTCATCAGAAGTGGACAAAGAAACACTGGTGTTCACTTATGATGCTTTCCTTTTCCCTCTAAAGTTTGAAATTGGATGTGAGATAAATTCAAATCCTTTTTTTGCTAGCTTTAGCTGGTTTACCAATTATAGCCTAGCCTAGTTGAAACAAGAATAAAACGACATAAACACATTTTTTTTCTCATTGTGTGAATTTAAGTCTGACCATACCTCTATTTTGTTAGGTCAATTGAAGCAAATAGAAAAATTATTTCTATTTCCTACATGCCAGAAAACTTAGAACATTTTTAGAGACGTTTTTGTAACTTTCCTTGAATTCCAAAGTTAACATGCATTTGATCTTTTAAACTATATGACTTGAGTCAAACCTTTTGGGTTTTGGACCAAAAGACTTTTATATCTGGAACACAGAACCTGTCTCCTTCCTGAGCATTGTGATGGTTGGACATTCCCATGATGTTTAAATAATCGATATCATTTTTTGAACAGATGAACGTGGCACCTTCAAGCATCTTTAGAAACCACTCTGGTGTCTAAGAATGTAACAATTCTTCAAATGATTAGAGTACCTCGATTATTAAGATTCTTCAGGGAAAATTATAATTAAATTATATTTTGCTATTTAGTACCATATGTTCCGGCCGGATAATTATTTGTGACGTACAACACTCTCACCTCCACCAATGAGTTGTTGACAAATGCTAAGTGCTATTAGCACAAAATAGGATCCTCAAACATCCTCTTTTCCCTGGACATTTCCAGGTTTTAATTGCTTTTTGGGGGACCGATAGGCATCCTTAAATTGACTGGAATACAACAACCTTTCTCCCAGAACTTCTGTCTACTGGCTGATTTGGACCAAATGGCAGCGAAGAGCGCGGCGGGTGTATGCATACAGGTGGAGCAGAGACTCTGCAGATAGATGGAACACAGCAGCTTTGTAGATGATACTTAGCTTTATTGAGTCGGACAAACTAGAAAATAAATTTCCTGCCTCTCCCCCCCCCCTTCCCAATAAATGGATGGCAGAGTCCACCGTGGCAGGTACATAGCTTTTCTGTAAAATAAATGGCCATATTCATCCAGTAGATTAAAATGACTGAAAATGAATAAGGAAACTACAGACTGGAGAAAACATCCTTTTAAAAGTGTCTTTGTCAACCTGCTGCTTTACTATTTCTACTGTTAAATTTTATATAATTTCAGATTTGTCTCCAGGTTGACTAGAGAAGTCAACCTTTATTGTTACAGGTACATTTTCTAAGTTACATTAAAGTGATTGTTAGGGATGCACATAAAAAATTTGAGCCAACATTAATACTGTTGCTATGGCAGTGTTTGATCATATTTTATTCGATCAAGTATTTTAGTTAATTAATTGTCAGAATAATCGATCAATTACTCCATTAGTTAAATAATGGAGTAAAAACAGCAAAAAAATCTATGTGTTTCAGACGTGGCCTTCCACATGTGTTCCTCTAGGTAACTCCAATCTGTCAGCTATCCTATCAGAGGTCAGTAGAAGGAGACCCAACAGGTTTGACCCAAGTCGTACATTTTAAAAGACAGTTACCCCTGATACTGACCAAGCTTTTGAATTCAAGGAAAGTTACAAAAACACATAACGTTCTCTGGCATTTAGGAAATAGAAATCATTTGGGTTATTCTAACTGAACTAAAGCAAGAAAAGTTTGGTCAGTGAGAAAAAAAAGAGTGTCTCTTTATCCGGCGTATGTAAATATCTGGTTTCAACTGGATTTCAATCCGGAGAGACTCACACAGAAGAAAGGCAGCAGTTATTAAGTTTTATTTGACTAGGACTCTTTTGGTGGTCGGAACCTGGCAGAAGACGTTTATGCTGATAATCGCACCAAGCTCGGATGAACAGCTGGGGGTGAGGATTAGGGTCGTCTTCCCTCACCCCAGGATACGTACACTGGTGGTGGAAGCTCGAGCGGGAAGCAGGTGGATCCATGGATGATGAGCCATGTAAAAGGATTCTACAGTGACGATTGGCCGCGCCGGAGACGCAGCGATTTGGAGGTGAGGCTGCAGAGAGTCGAGACTTCATGTCCCATCTGACCAGATGCCTCTTCTGTCAGTGTTCTTGAAGAAATGTCAGTGAGGTTTGCACAGTTGGAAGCATCCTCTTCTCTTTCTTAAGCTAGCCATTTCAGTCCCACCTGGTTTCTCCTAAGCTTTTGCTATAGGAGGGCATTCAGTGAGCTTTTTAGGGATTATTTTAAGAGCCAAATGGCATCTCCCAACCTACTGGTGCCGTTTCTTGAAGGGGAGATTGTACTGCAAAAACAAAACCTTACTGGGTAACTTTGTTCTAGTTTCTAGTGCAAATGTATTAGCACCATTAAAATAAGACAAAACTAACTCAGAAGTAATTTTGCAGCAAGATCTAAAAGCTCGTCAATAATTCCTTAATATTGATGGAAAAAGTTCTAGTTCCATTGGCAGATTATTTGTCTTATAACATGGGAAATGGTCTTATCAGTGAAGCAATCTGCCAATGGAACTAGAACTTTTTCCATTCTTTGCTGTGTTTAATAAATGTCCCTAAGTTAATACCAACTGCTTAGTTCCCATATTTCAAGCTCCATTTTTGTATTTTCTAATATGAGGACAGACTGCGTTTGGTTCAGAGTGGTGGTGCAGGATCGAGGCCGTCAAAGCGGGCTTGCTCTTCAGCAAACAGTGGGAGTGTGTAGCTGCCAGCTGATGGATTACCCTGACATCTGCTCCATTCACTCCTCGGCAGCGTTGCTACAACAACCGCAGTCCGCCCCTCCAAAAATGCTCCTCGTTTCACCAAGAGGCCGGGCAGCCTTTTTGTAAAACAGTTACCCCCCCCCACTCCCCTCAAAAGCCAGATACAATTCGGATGCTGTGTGTTCTGTGGAAGTAACAAAAAAAAGGGAAGGTGGGGAGAGGGCTTTTTACCACTGCTAAGGGATGACGTCCAAGAGGATTTCAATCAGAGTGATAGAATAGGACTTAGCACACAGAATATTTGACCCAAAACATTCCTTAGCTAAACTTTGACTCAGTAGAATGACACTTTGAAAAAGCAGCTGGCCGGAAAGCTTCGGCTGGACTAATACAAAGCTTCGTTGCTAGCGCCGCAGGATTGTCTGACGGCCTCCTGCAGCGCTGGGTTGTTACAGTCAGATCAGAAAGAATACAAACTGTGAAAATATGAAAGACGCCATGTTTGTCTGATGCGGGGTGTAAGTCTTAAACCGTACTGTTTGGTATATAGGCCAAAAAGTAATATTTTTTATGAGATTAGTGCTACTGCTGTGGTGTGTGGGAGGCTGCAAACAGGACTTCTCCTGGATTTCTTTAAATAACAGCTTTCTGTCAGGGATCCTGGGTGACTTCTAGCCGGGCGGTCGCCTTCCCGCGCTATTCTGTTTGAGTCAAAGCTCACTTTACAGCTCATTCTGGGCTTTCTCCCATTCCCTTGAATTCCTACTGGGTCAATCAGCGAGCTGAAGGAGGCGTTGTGAACGATGATGTCGATTTTCTGCTGTTGGAGAATTGTAGCCTGCTTGTGGTTTTTGCAACGGCAGCAGAAGAAGCAAGCAAAGCCGTCCAATCCTTGTTGGTAACACTTCTAAATATTTAATTCAGCATGTTGGAACTTTTCCATTCGCAGAGAAGGATGGCTGTTTACAGTGCAGGCAATTTCCGGTAAGCTTCATAGCGTTGAACTGGCTAGTTACACACATCGCACACCTCCAAGAAGCAATCAGTAAAATGCCTTAGTTTCCTGAAGCTAGAAAGGAAATTGTTCTTTATCCTACATACTGACAGATGCCTAAAGTATTAAGCTTAACTTGCTAAAATAAACATGTTTTTCTCATATTATGCTTTATAAATCATCACACATAAACATATTCCATTAACACTCCAGTTCATACACAGATCACTCACCGATGACCTTCTCCCCTCCCGAACGGCTGATGAACTCTTCATGAATTCTTCGTGGACCGGCATTTATCTGAAGATGCAACACAACAGTGAATACCACGCAGTTAAAATGGGTTCACTGTGGCAACTTTGCAAAGATGCTGAAGCTATTTGTTGACTGTTCATCATGTCATTTCAGATTAAATCGAAGGGTAAAACCAGTGGGCCTGATCACCCTCCACCTAAGGAGTGCTAGTTAGCATGGGAAAAAATAAAGATTGCATTAACAGTGAGCAGGCATCTTGCAAGCGATCTACAATGATTTTTGCAAGTTGTCAACAGAAGGCTGTGATTGCACAGAACCCTCTATTACTTTGAATTTTAAATGTTGCCGCGAAAGTGACTCTCAACCGATTGCACATTTAGCTACAGCATTAGCGTTAGCTAAAAGTCTGGCCCACTGATATTGGTCCTTATCAATCAGAAACAACAACAGGAGGAGGAAATGACTCGTAATGCTCAAGGATCAGCTACTGCAGAGCAATAGCACCTTGCGTGACGCAGCCATGCCAAAGCGCAGCAAGTGTGCACCCGGGAAAACCTGGAACAGGTCGGTCCGACAGAGCAGGGACATCCGACTGACCTTCAATTGGAGCCACATCAAGATTAGGAGTCATAACTTCCTCAACATGTATCTGCCATGAGCAACATGGCCACCACGACCCAACAACATCTCAGTCAGATGGTCCTTCACTACTAAGAAAACTGTAATCGTTTCTCCAATCGCAGCAAGACTGGAGAAACTGGAGTGTCCTGAACATCATGATGAGCGAGTACTGGTGAAGACTGAGTTACTGATGAGAGCAGTGAGTTGTTCTGCTGTTTAAACATGATCTTGATCTTCATAAAGTAGCAGAATGGTATTTGGCATCAGCACACTGCCTAAGATGAGACACCACCAGAAATCTTCTAATTATAGATTTCTGCCTTTAGGCTGGAAAGTTCTGTTTCATGAAGCTTTCCAGTGCATGGAACGCCTAATGATACATTTGTTTAATTGCACCAACATTTTTAAAAGAATTTGCTATTAAATTTCTTCGTTCCAGAGTGGTACTTCATTTGCTTCAGTAGAAGAAGAAGCAGAGATTCCGACTTATTCCCAACATGTGAAGTTATTGGGAACTGAATTGATCTGTTTCATGGTGTCGTGCTGGTCGGCCAGAGGTTTGGGGTGTTTGTCGGTGCCAGTTCGCCTCTGTTACGGTGAATAAGTTTGCCATGCGCCATACTGAGCCAGCTCTTATCGCTGCAGCTGTCTATTGCCGTGACTCACACACACCATCAAATGCCCGAAGCAGCAATCGCACTAAACTAGATTTCTAAGGAATTTGGTTTGAAGTTTTATGTTCGATCATTTAGATAAGGAACTTCCAGCGTCGTGAGGTGGAGACCAAACGGCCGGCTTTCTACAGACAACAGTGTTTGTCAGCCGGCTGAATATTTATTACTGAAGCCGCTTGATCAATGTTATTATCATATCTACTTTGACAGCAACATTCGGATTGTAATCTTATTTGCCAACAATGACGTTGACTCTGAAGAACGAAGATGAAAGGGGGGGAAAGAAAGCGAGGTGTTTATGAAGACATGCATAAATCACACGTATCACAGTGTGCACCTGAAACGTCGTCTCCAATAAATCAGAACCCGGCTAATTAGCGATGACTGAAAAAAAAAAGAGAAAGATTTGTTATTGGTTGGTTAGAATAAGTCGTGGTTCCAACATGTTGGATAATGATAAAGATAATTTCATAGAGCCCAGCTAAAACAAATTCTCTAAAAGTAATTCTCTCTGTGAAAAACAATTTGAAAACTGTTGTCCACAAGTGATATAAAGCCCAAAGTGCAACAGCAGACAGATAATCATAAAAAAAAAGTTGACATAAGCATTCAAAGAAGATTCTGAGCTTGATGAAAGCTCTGCTGGGTCTCCTAAAACAACTCCGGCTTGCATTTTCCTTGGCATTGTTCACCTTTTCCTCTCATTTATTAACTTCCTCAACTCGCATTTGAAATTTAATGGGAAACAAAAGAAGAGACAGAGGTGGAAAAACATAAGCGCATCATCCCGTTGTTGCGGTTACCTCCATGTGAAAGAGATGGTGTGTGCAAAGAGCGTGACATCAAGTCATCGCTACCAGAATAGTGCTAAGAGTTTCTCCATATGGATTCATCAAAAATCGAGTTTTTTAAAAAACTTGAAATAAGACCAAACTTAAAAGCAACTTCTCAGCAAGACATAAAAGCTTGTTTCGAGTCAATAAATCTTTAATATTGATGAAAAAGTTCCAGTTTCAGTCTGATGATTTCACTTATAACATGGGTTATAACAATATGTGTGGTTATAAGTGAGGCAATCTGCCATTGGAACTAGAACCTTTTCATCAATTTTAAGGAGTTATTTACTTAAAGCAAGCTCCCATATCTTGCTAAAAAAGTTGCTTGTAAATGAGTTTTGTCTTATTTCAAGTGTACTAAGAGATTTGCAATAGGACCTAGATGACAGATGCTGGGTAAGTGTTATGATCAGAGCGTAACATGAAGGATCCATCCTCTTCAGATCTCAAGCAGCCGGCACACGCGAAGATGAACGTTTTATGATATTTATTTAAAAAGATGTATTTTTGACTGAGATGTCACAACAAGTGGAGTATATGGCTTCAGAGTGAGCTGTAGTGCCAAAAACAGTAAAGAAAAAGAGACTATTTGACTATTAACCAAAACTTACATATTTGAAAGTAAATAAACCAAATGACAAAAACGTACCTCCCTAATTAATGAAGAAAACCACGAGAAAACTAAGTCAAGATAAACGGCACCTCACTCCTACAAACTTCCTAACAGACAGACACAGTGCGGCCGCAGCTTTTATGTCCGTCACCCACCAATCGGACGTCTCCGTCGTTTTCTTCTAGCCAATCAGGGACGGGCACCTGAACACTCACGTTTGCATGATTAAATTTAACAGTGAGATTTTGTGTTTTTGCAGTGTTGGAGTACTCTGAATTTTAAGGCTTCATGTTTGTATTTTTTTTCGAGCTAAATGCTGTTTAAGACGCCTCCCTTCTCCACAAAGGGCTGCAAAAAAAAACTTCTCAAGAAAAGCATGGCAGTGATGGAGGTCGAGATTTTTTTTTAGCTGACTGTTTGACAACCTTTTTGATCGTTCAAAACAGGAAAAACATGGACCAAAAGCACAGCAAAGGCAACAGAATGCTGATGTAAATGAGGCTCAACCAACCCGCTGTCCTCCAAAAGCAAAGCCCTCACTTTGATTCAATTCACTTCGGTTTATTTATATAGAGCCAATTCACAACAAATGCTGCCTTAAGGCACTTTACAAAAAAAACCAAAAAATCATTTCAATTCAGTCATATGGACATGTCATTCCAGTTCAGATCTGGGGAACTGCTAACACAGATAATGATGCTCTTAGACGAAACCCGACCAACGTTATAGAGAAATGTCTCAAGAAGAAAGCAGAAGCAGACTGTGGTCAAAACACCCATCCAACTGAGAACACAGAAACTCCACTTAAAACAACTCCTAGAAGAATCTGAGTCCTACAAAGAAAGAAAGAAAGAAAGTCCAGCTTCAAACACCAGCCAGAGGTATGAAGACTGAGCTGCGAACGGTTTCCTCCTAAAAAAAAAAAAAAAAAGGTCCAGAAGGAGCCAGGCAACAACCCACAGACTCAGCGGTGGGTGGTGGAGCAGCGAATGAGATGAAACGCTTTTAAACATACCAGAGTACTTAGTTTTGCCAATGACACGCCGTCTGAGACGATACTGAGAATTATGACTCAGCGTTTTCAGTCGACGAAAAACGGTAAGAATCCAGCAGCTAAATTGGGGCAACCCTGATGTTTTAAAGTGCTTTATAAATAAAATCGTTTTGCTCTGTATTGTACTTGTGTACATATGGAGGATCACTTTTACAGAGGGTTCTTTTTTTTTTTTTTTTTTTGCAGGTCCACTTTGCTCATCATTAGATTTCGAGGAGTTCTGTTCTGGTTAGGATTAGGTATAGACTAACTGGTAGGGGTGAGGCATAACTGCAGTTACTAATATGACTGAAAGTCAATACAAAGTCCTTTGTTAGTACAGAAGAACAAGGAG